>LBNU01011598.1:16228-27163 GCA_014162995.1 Artemisia annua | reverse complement strand
TAAATTAGAACTTGTCTCGTTTATTGTTTTGATTAATTATTATTGTGGTTTGATCCGTGACAATCATAACCACCAACTTGTTACTTGCTTAAACAAACAAACAACACTTGAGTGCAACCAAGTCTCTTGGGACGACCTTGATTTACCACTACTATACTACAATTGACTAGGGTATACTTGCCCGAATGTGTTCCTAGTTAACCGGTAATTCTTGTTTTTATAAATTTTAAAACATGGTTAATAAAATGCACATCAAGTTTTTGGCGCCACTGCCGGGGACTTGGTTGTTGTGCTTATTTGTTTGTTTGATTGTCTTCTTGATTGATATATTGTTTGCTTGCTTGATCATTATTCCGGCACCGCCACAACAAATTATTGGCGCAGGTTGCCGGAGTTTTGGTTTCATGTGTTCTAAAAGTGCTCATTAAAAAGTTTGCTTCCTAAATATGTTCGAAAATGTTTGCGAAAAACCACCCAAAACTGACTAGTAACATCCAACCGATCGGTTGGCCATTCAACCGATCGGATAGATCACCCAAAACCATTCCAACCGATCGGTCACCTCCCGTAACCGATTCGGTTGGAGGTTTCTGTCCCAACATTTTTTTTAGTTTGTGTTTTTCTTGTTTTGTGAGTTTAGGTTTTATAAGTTACGTGATCTCTTGCATGTCTATGTGTTTTTGTTTGTGTTATTTTTGTGTTTGTTAGTTTCGTATAAATTTTTAATAAGACTATCTTAGTTTATCTTGTTTTATTTTGATTTGTGTTACGTGATTAAGTGTGTTTGCTTGCATCTATGTGCTAGTCATTTTCTGTGATTGTGTTTTTATTTGTTTATGTTTGTTTTTGTTTAGTGTCGTATTATGTTCTTGATGTTGTATATATGTATTTATGTGTTTTATTTACTTGTGTTCATTTTCGTGTTTGTTGCGTTGTGTGTTTTGTTTTAATTTATCAATAAAAAGTTTTTAGTAAAAATTGTTTTCAAAAAAAAAAAGTTTTTTTTTATTACAGGGTCGATCCAACCGATCGGATGCTTCCCGTATCAGATTCGGTTGGGTGTTTTGCATAAAACCAACCGAACGGATGGACTTCCATCCGAACGGTTGGAGCTCTCGTAAAAGTTTTTAAAATTCCAACCGAATCGGTTGGATGTCCAACCGATCGGTTGGAGGTCTCGGTAAATTTTTTTTAAGTTTTGTTATTTTGTGTTTTCTTTAGTATTTGATGTTTGGTTTATGTGAGTTAATGTTTAGTAAGTGCTAATATTGCTTAGTTGCTTATTTAAATGTTAAGTTTAGTGTTATGTTTAGTTATTTTTCATTTTTCGTATTTTGTTCTTGTGTGTTTGTGTTTAGATCGTATAAGTTTAAGTGTCTTTTGGTTTTTGCAAGAGTGTCATTTCTTTTATTTTACTTAAACTCGGTTTTGCTATTTTTTTTTAATATTTAGTACGTTGTGAATAAATAAGTACATGTTTTTAGACTTTAGTAAAATTAAATGTTTTGAACTTTGTGGGTATGTTCACTGGAAACCCTCACGAGACTTCACTCGTCCACTCGGCCACCGAGGGGTTTAAAAGGCTTGTTGCATACGCTAAATGCAACCGTGATGCCTACGAAAGTGAGTTTTAGGATTTTACGCGTTTTTTGCAGTTTAGTTTACTTTTGCAGATTTAATAAGCTCTTAGAGATTGGATTATTGTATTATTGGTGACTTTATACTTGGTGTGTTGATGTTTTGTTGAATCGAAATCGATTGATTTCACATGCTTAGCACCTTATCATATGGAGTTCGATCGCGATTTCTACGGCCCGGGAAGTTTCGTTTCTCTTGGACTATCTATTTATTTCCCTACTTTACATGCTTTGAAGTTTATTTTTCACATTAAAGACAATGCTTAACTTAAGTGTGGGGGAAAGTAAAATAATGGAAAACGAAACTCATTTTTAATTTTCTATTTTTTTTGGGCCAAATATTTAAAATATGTATACTTGTTTGCCCTTGTGATCTAGTTGCTTTCACATTTTTAGGATAATATATTAGAATAACTGGATCCATCCACTAGTGAAATCGGTAATTTTGAAAAATTCGAGATGTGTCCCGATTAATATTGCAATCCATTCTAGGATCGATGACATTTGCTAGCACGTTTTATAGCCCTTTTCACTAAATTGTGAGGATTTGAGCATGTTTCATATATAACATACATCTTTTATGCTTGATCTTTTGCTATGAGTGTGCCGGTGCTTTTATTTATTCTAGAACTTGTACTTGTAAATCATTACCAGACCGCAGTGAGATCACATTCGTGTGATATAAGTGTATTCGTGTGATAAAGAGGCAACCTTAGGAATAAAACCAAATGGCTATCCGTTTACAAAACAAATTTTTGCTAACCACATCGGTTAGTTATCCTCGTATTTGGAACCCATTTGCTAGCGTTTATCTTTAACGCTAGATACCCCTAGTTACACCCTTTGAGCCATCCCTTTCATTTTGTTACATCCAGAAAAATACAAAAATATTTTACATTTTAAACCTTAGCCTAACCCTTGTCAAAGTCTAAACGGTGGGTTGCTAGTTGCTTGGTAAGTTGGATTGTTTTTTGATGATTATTAGTTAGACACACTTTGTCGTTAGTGTGTACCATTCCGACAAAGACGAAGGATGCATACTTCTTATTTGTATTTTTGTGGTGTATGCTTATGCGAAGTGTGGGGGAGATGTGATGTATGTGAAAAAAAAAAAAGAAAAGAAAAAATATATGTGATGACAATTATAGCCAATGAGCTATATTATATGTGGAGATGAAGAAAGAAAGTTTTGTAATATGGTGTTAGCCAATGTGCTAAGTATGAAGAATATTGTTATGGCGAATCGATATATCGGTATGTGAAGGTTTGAAGAAGAAAAAGATTGTAACTATAATCATTTATAGGATTTGTGGTTTGTTCGTAACTAGCAACAATGGGTATTAGACTTGACTTTATTTTTCTTTTAAAACCAATTTCATAAATATTCCCATGCCTTATCCTTACCTTTTTGACATAGTGTAATTATTAAGTGTATTGAAAAATAGTGACCATCCGAGTTCATGAGGATCTAGGAAACGTGCTAGCGAACTAAGGTTATCCTTAGTAACCATCCGTTCTTTGGTGATACTAGAATTCGTGGCAGCGATCTATTACGATTTACACAAGATATTTGCACGAAAGTCTTATTAACCCTTAGCCTAATCATTACAACCGTAATAAAAGACCTCTTTAGATGTTTACACTTGGTGCTTACACCACGACGGTGGAGTTTTGTTTCCTGTACAAGCCTATGGTAATAAACGGATCATGACTGAGCAATGAGTGTGATTTCTCTTATATATATACTCCACTACCTAAATAATTGAGTGTTGAGTGAATTATACTATGTTTCTTTTTCGTGAGGTGTTTAGAATGTTAATCAAGCGAGAAAATCTATGGGTATTGTCAAACATCTCGGTTTTTCACCACTAAAGCCTAAAACGATGAATCTTATCTCGTACTTGTACTTAGTAGATTTGCATCATATTTTTAATAATTAATTTTCATGCACCATGTGGATTTTATTTTTATTTTTCTTAAATATTTGCTTGAGGGCAAGCAAACCCTTAAGTGTGGGGGAGTGTGCGCTCAATTTTTAGTTTAAAAAAAAAAAGATTTTCAATATTTTCTATATTTTCATAAATTTTTAATTTTTTTTTTGGTTTAAATTTTTCTTTTCTTAGATTTGCTTGAGGGCAAGCAAAGTTCAAGTGTGGGGGATTTGATAACGCTCAAAATTAACATGTTTTTAGTCGCGTTATTGTGGATTTTATGGTCACTTTTATGAACTTATGGTACTTAATTGAGCATAATTCGTGTTTTAGGTTCATGGAAGCTCAAAGTAAGGAAAATGCAGAAAAAGACGTAAAAACGATCAATAAACGAAGATTTATGCATGTACGAAGAATTCCCGACAAATGAAAGTCTCTTGGAGTATATTCGAGAAGATTAAAGTCATGAAGTTGTCACTCCAAAGACTCAAGAATAAAGTACAAGAAGGAAAACGAGAAGTGAAATGAAGAAAAGAAGCTCAAACGAAGAATTATTGGAAGACTCGTTGTTCCCGACACACCTTCACCATTTTGGCCATAAGTTGAGCATACGAACTCGGTTTGACCTCCCGTTTTCGGCCACGGAAAGCTAAGAGAAAGATCTACAACTTTCAAGTTTACCATTTTCTGCCAAAATGCATCCAACCGATCGGTTGGAGCCCAACCGATTCGGTTGGTGCTTTTGGTCATCTTCCAGCCGATCGGGTTGGAGCCCAACCGATTCGGCTGGATGATTCTGACCTCCCCAAGTCATTTTTAATGCTTATTTAAGTGTCTTTAAACCCCAAGTCCGATCATGTCTCCATAATAACTCCATTTACTGCCATTTTATGACACTTTGTGCCCAAGAAACTTGCTTGGAGGCTAAGGCTTGATTTCAATTATAAATAAGACCCTTTTGGCTTAGTTCCAAGTGTGAAAATCAAGCCTCCACCCTAAAGGACGAATTTTCACCAAGTGCAAATCGAGCCTCCACCCTCAAGGACGAATTTCCACCAAAATAAAGGTACAATTCCAGCCTCCACCTTAAAGGAAGAATTGTTACCGACTTACCATGGTGAATATCAAGCCTCCACCCTAAAGGAGGAATTTTCACCAAGTGCATTTCTACCCTCCACCCTTAAGGAAGAATTGTCACTACCTTTGCCTATTGTAATTCATACTTTGGGTAAACTTTGTTACTTTTATATTTCATGATGCTTATGATTACCATGTTTGTTAAAGACTTATGTTCGGTTGAATAATATATGTTTAGTTGGGAATTGTTCACTACATTGGTGAATAATTTATCTAGAGTGTGGTTGCTATAGTTCCACGTGTTTCTTATCATTGTAATTCTCAAGCTAGTTTGGTTAAATTAGAACTTGTCTCGTTTATTGTTTTGATTAATTATTATTGTGGTTTGATCCGTGACAATCATAACCACCAACTTGTTACTTGATTAAACAAACAAACAACACTTGAGTGCAACCAAGTCTCTTGGGACGACCTTGACTTACCACTACTATACTACAATTGACTAGGGTATACTTGCCCGAATGTGTTCCTAGTTAACCGGTAATTCTTGTTTCTATAAATTTTAAAACATGGTTGATAAAATGCACATCAGTAGCTGGAGCAGAAGTTGAAACTTTCTTGTTAGATTTCAGGTTGGTTGAGCTTGATGCAATATGAGGAAAGTAACCACTCCATCCTGGATTCGAATCAGAATCAGATCAGAGAAATACTTGATCTCGGAATCACTGGAGTCATCGGATGAGATGTATATCACAGGAAAGTTGCTCATGATGAAGTTAGGGTTTTTGTGATGAAGATAAGTTTTTGATAAAGAAAAGTGTTAATGAAAGCTCTTTTTATAGGCAAGATAGTCTCATGGGTTATTAATGATGATCATTCAATTATACTTGCCTTGGTAGTTTTGGGAAGTAAATATGGAAAGTATTAAATGTATCGGGTTGACTTTCAGAAGATATTTTGGTCAAAGAGTCAATATTAATAGATATTTTAATCGACCAGTACTTTGCCAAAGTACTGCTGAAAGTACTGCTCTCTGTTATATGGAAAGTACTGCTCTAAAGGGTACTGCTGACGTGGAAAAGTATTGTTCTAACGGTCAAAAATACGGGGTAATGGTAGAAAGTTTGTTATGGAAGGGATATATGCCAAAATAACAGTATACGCATTAAATGGGTTTTGATTTTTTTTTTTATATCTTATCCATATTTAACTAACCCTACCGCCTTTTTACTCTCACTTTTCTACTTCACATTCATCTTTACGCCATCAATTCCATTAACCCTCTACAATCATTCATACAAATTCATAAATGGCTCGTTCCACTTGCAGTAAACATAACATGATTGCCAAATTGGATAAGACCGAATTGAACCTTGATTTTCATGCTGTGATTGATTTCCTAACTGGGTCTTCAATCAATTACTCTTTATTGGTCAATCCGGATATCATTGGACCATGGATTCAAGAATTTTGGGCTAGTGTTGCATCGGGTTGGGAAGAACCAGATCTCTCCTTCATTACGGCTAAAGTTGCTGGGCGTAATATTAGGATCACTGAAGCTAGTATTCGCACAGATCTTAAGTTTCATGATGAAGAAGGTAGTGTTAGGTTTGATAAACAAGTACTTTGGGACACCCTTAGAGATATTGGGTATGAGGGTTCACTTACTAAGCTTACATTTGAGAAACCCTTATTTAGTCCACACTGGAAGTACCTGATTCATGTCCTACTCCATTGCCTCAATAATAAAAGTACTGCTTGGAATGAATTTAGGCAAACCATAGCATCTGCCTTAGTGGGATTAGCTACCAATCAACCATTCAACTTCTCATTTATGATTCTTCCTAATAAGGTGTTCACTTTTATGGCTACCAAGAGTGCTAAGTTCTCTGGAAGGAATACACCTCTCACTGCACATATTTTGGAAGTGGCACAAGATGTTAGAGATGCTGCTCAAGAGGAATCAGACCATGCTTCTGAGCATTCAGACTCTGCTCCTACTCCATCTCAAGCTCAAGATGTTTCACAACATTCAGAGCAGTCACACTCAGAGGGAGGAGATGCTTCTCAACATACTGTTTCCAAAGAAAGGACTGCTTCTCTGCAAGGTACTGCTAGTCCTGTTTCATATGATGCTGAGAATCAACCACCCACTCCCAATGATTATACTTCCACAGATGGTTCTCAAACATCTGGAGGAGATGAGGGGGTGATGGCTGATGAGGAGGTACCTGCTAAAGAAGGAGTTCGGGATAATTATGCTTTGACAAGGGAAATAAGGAGACTGCATAGAGCTTATGAAGATCAAGCTGCACTACTTTTGAAGTTAAGCAACAAGTTCAAAAGATTGAAGAGGTTTGTTTGGCCACTTGTTAAACATCACAGGATATGGGTTAAGTCACAAAAGAAAAGTGGTCACAAACCTCAGTCCAAGAAAAGGAAGCTGAAGAAACATTCTTCATTCCCATTGGGGAGGAATTTGCAGAATAAGAATGTGAATGAAGATACTCGTTTGGATAAGAATGAAGATGCTGATTTTAATGATGATATTCAACTACTTGAAGAAATAACACCACTTGAAGAAAACATTCCTCATCAAGATACTGCTGAGAGAAAGATTGATGAAACTGAGAAAATTGATCTTCAAGATGCTGATATTCAAGTCAGAAGTGGTGATGATAAAGAAGAATTGGATGTGGAAGATACTGGTGTTGAAAATGCTCAAGGTACTGCTCATCAAGATACTGCTCATCAAGGTACTGAGAGACAGTTTTTAATCACACCAAGGACTTTGGATTTTGAAGAAGATGTGGGTCCATCCAATCCAGTTCAGGAAGAAGAGGTTAGAAAATCTAACAATAGTGATGATGAGACTATTGCTGAGATTATGATGAGTATATCCAGACCTAGAGGTATTGTTATTACTGGTGTTGAACATACTGAAGATATACAACCTTCTTTTCAACCTACTCAAGAGCTAGATCCTAAAGATAAAGGGAAAGGAATCTTGGTAGAGTCAGAGAAAAAGAAGAAGAAGAAGGAGTTTACTTTAGCACAAATAAGGGCTTTTCAAGAAGCTCAAGGTGAAGAAGCTGCCAGAAAGCTACAAGCTGAATTAGATGCTGAAGATGAAATTTCAATTAAGCCAATTGTTCAACCAAGAAGACCAATGACAAAAGCTCAAGAAAGAAATTTTTACATGAGTTATTTGAAAAGTCGTGGATACAAAGGTCTGCAGAGGTTAAAGTATCAAGAGATGAAAGATCTATATAATGCTGTCAGAGAAGCTTATATAAGGCAAGTTGATGGTATTATTGGTTTTGATACTGAGGAAGGAAAACAGATGATGGATAAAGTTAAAACAAGAAGCTCAAAGAGAAAAGGAACAACAACTCAAGAATTGTCATCAAAGAAGCTCAAGCCCACAATTGAATTAAGAACTGATACAGTGGATGAGCTAAGGAATTATCTTAGGGTTGTTAATTTTGATTATCCCAAGGCAAAAGAAGCTGCTGAGACAAAATCTAAGATATCTGCATTGGAGATTGTAGAATCAAAAGAAGATGGAGATTATTTTGTTTACCACAGAGAAGATGAAAGCTTTAGAGCATTTAATTTGCTGTGGGATATCTTGTATCTTATAGACAGAGAAGATTTGCTCCATTTATACCAGCAAATACAAGCTTATTTTGAAAATATTCCACTGAAAGGAATAGGGTTAGTCTTGCTGGGTGATCTTACAACTCTTTGGGATACTGAAGCAACAAGTACAGATGATATTTGGAAGAATCAAGAAGATTGGGAGATTCAAAGTTGGAGATACTTTGATTCAGCTGGAGTACATGTATTAGAGCTGGAAGATGGAACCATGATTTATATGATAGCAGAAAGGAGATATCCTCTTACAAGAGATATTATGATCAGAATGCTAGAACATGGTATGGAGGTAGAACAAGAGAATGATACAGCTCTAATGGTGATTGAATTGTTCATTAAGTGGACAATTTCAGCAGAGGATGATGCATAAATACTGGTATGGTTTTATTATATATATCTTTTGAATAACAAAGTACTTTATTCAAAGTACTATTATACAAACAGTACTTTATCAAAGTACTGCTTAAATTTTTAAACCAGTAAAGTTCTTTATGAGATAGCAATTTTTGTAAGTGTGCAAAATACTTTCTGAAGCACAGAATAATACAGCAACAAAATGTTTTTGGGTCATACATGGTGTTAGTACTTGTACTACACAACAAATGGTAATCAACTCACCATGTTTAATAGACAAGAAAGAGTTTGACTCATCATGAGGGTACGGCTCTGATGTGATTATCAAATCCGTTTTTAGTTGACAATTTACTAAAAATTGTATGGTTTTCAACTCACCATATCTGTGATAGTGAAGAAGTTGGCTAGCCCACAAGTTAATGGCTTGTGGTAAAGGCTGTGGAAAATCCATTCATATGGTAATTAGTTCACCATGATAGTGATTATACTAAAAGAACTAGCTAGTCCAAAAGCAAACGGCTCTTGGTAAAGACTACTCAAATCCGTTGATAGCTGATGATTTGCTAAAAATCATATGGTTATCAATGTACCATGGTTTACTAACCTAAACATTGGCTACTCCAGAGTTAATGGCTTTGGTAAAGAGACATCAAAATCCATTATTTTTCAATGATTCACCTCTCACAGGAGTTAACACACCTGGAAGTGATGAGAATAGTATGAAACTTAAAAGATTTGATGTACCTTATGTCAATATGTTGCTGAGTAGCTGTAAAGATTGTTGCTGATAAAGATTGCTGATGAAGAGTACTTTGATGGTGACTATATGATTACAGTAAAGAAAGATACAATCATTCCTTGAAGTTAAAGATGACATGGCTTAAGGGGAAGACAAAGAAACTTTAAATCAAGCAAGTAGAATTCAAGTTAGGGGAGGATTGTTGGGTTATAAAGACAAAGTACTGCTGGAAGATCAAAGTACTGCTTCTCATAAAAGTCAAAGTGCTGCTGAAGAAAGTCAACGTACTGTTTATTAAAGTACTGCTATGCTATAAGGACTATAATGTAAAACGTTTAAAGGATTATTATGTAATTCTAGATTGTTCTTTAGATTAGAGTTAGTTTACTTGTCGTTCAAGTATTATAAACCGACTAGGGTTTTCCTTATACCTATAAAAGGATCCCTAGGTTGGCATTAGAATATACGAATATAAGAATACGATATTAGAGATATTTAGGGATTGTTAGTGAATCTGTGTACATAAGCAGGTTCAAAGTTTTAATATAATCAAAGTTCTTTGATAATTCTTCTTAGCTTTGTTAAAGTAGATTCCGCATACTTAACAGAGTTATTCAGTGTTTCATTGTTAATAGTTTAGGATTTATCCAAGATTATTAAACCCTTACAAGCTACATAGTTAGTTTGGTCAGAGTACATCGATCCAACAGATCTATGTTTCTTCTTACTCAGAGTCCCTCAGCGAGGCTCTGATACCACTTGTAGGTCCAAAGTTTTGGATCTAAGCAGCCTTTGTAAGACAATAGATACGTTGGATAAATTCAAACTATCTATATGAGAAACTCTAAACAATGTATACTTGATGTTAACGCGGAATATTAACACAAGCAGTAAGAACAACACAGAGAATTACTAACTTTATATTCTATTAAGTTTGAGAAAACTTGGCATAGAACTTAATGCCTTAGGGTTCCTTTTATACTACAGGAAACCCTAATTCTATAAACGTGTGAAAGGATGCATGCATATCTTCTCCTAAGATATCTAACCGCGTGCATATCATTTCCTATAATGTCTCCTAACTTATCTAACTTGTTCAGCAAAATAGACTTAACTGAACTAACATAAACAGACTTAACTATCACTGGCCAGACTTAACTTAGTACTGGCAGACTTAACTATCTACCCGACTTAACTAAGCTATTCATACTTTTAAGTCTGTTACAAATAATTCCCAACATGATTACTTAATATCCTGGTCATATCTCCTCCTGACAACACCTCATCCATCTGATAAGTAGAAAAAATTCACACACAAGCTTGTAGATCACCTTGCAGTTGAAGAGCTCACTTCATGCCTCAGACACAAACAATCTTCATCTCTCCGCCTACAACTTAATCCCTATCATCCCTCAACAGTTTCACCACATCCCATTTTGTCAAAAGTCCCAGTCAAACGCAATACAAGGAGAATAGATACCTTGTACCAATCAGCCAGAACCTAATTATACTTCTCCTGTTATCATCTCTCTTCTTTTTT
>LBNU01011597.1:48371-67684 GCA_014162995.1 Artemisia annua | reverse complement strand
CATACCAACAATTAAATCCGCCATATGTTGCTCTCTCTCTCTCTCTCTCTTCATTAACATTGATCTTCTTCCAACCACTTCCATATACAATTTGTCCGATCCACCAATCATCTACATCCTATATCTAATTTTTTTTATAAATTTCCAGTCAGATTTTCTTTTATATATGTACATTTCTCGGTTGGATCATTGAATCTATGTGAAAAATCAATTTTTGTGTGGTTATTACATTCTATAGATATTGTTTTTTTAGTATTTTGTTTGGTTTGTACAATAACACATTTGTTAGTTATATTTTCAATTGAAAAGATGTTTTATGGATTATATGGTGTTGAGCAGCCAATATATTTGTGTTTTGTGCATAATTTACTTGTACACTTTGCTTAAATAAGTGTAATTGGTTAAAATTTAAGTAATTGTAATGGTTGTAACATCTTAACTTTTGGCAATCATATAGGAATACCCTTTTATATGTCTTAGTCGAAAACTACATATCATGAAGAAATATTTGCAAAAGGGTCATCTTGATCTTGTAACAATTATAAGTTGCTAGCTTTTTGAATTAAATTCCATTGACTCTTAGACAAAAATGGGCCGGCACGGCATGCAAATCCAAAATTTTGCTTTATGGAGTGGATGAATTTAACGTCGACATGCATCTCCTTTTTCGTTCATTTAGACGGATACCCCATTTTACACGGTGATTGTACTGTTTTTTTATTTTGATAACGAGTGAGCACACCTGATGACTTGGTCCTGATGGTTTCACGGGTTGTGATCACGGAATCAGGCATTTTCTAGAGTGATAAAAAGACATTTCGTTTTGTAACAAAGGCTGCTTCTCATCAATTTTCGCACGCGGTTAAAACCAATAATCGAAGGGAACATATATAGGCAGTATGTGAACTAAAGAAAGCACCAATTGGTAAATGTTTCATATATATATAGTTTATGCCGCAATATTTGCTTTAGTTATCTAAAACCATTTTCCTGAAGGAGCCATTTATATATGAAACAAATTAGAGCTCACAAAACATAAAATGATAGAGAGGAAACATATAGGTATTGCATGTGGTTCATTCATATCTTGAAATGGCTAGAAATTAGGCCTGGGATAGAAGGAGAACGAAAAAGAAACTCGACGAAGATTGTAGGCAGACAGTTGGTGCGGACATAGGGGGTGTTTATTTTATTTATTTTTTTGTTAACTAAGAGATGCGTGAGGTCCATATAGGACCCATGGCTCTTAGTGTGTCTTAAGAGTATGGGGAGTCATAACATGTTAAGGTTAATAACACCGCGCTACGTCAGCGCCACATCATCTCAGCACCAAATAACACAACATCAAAAAACACCAGAAAATCATAACACTCAATAATACCACTTTTTACAAATTACAAATTTCACCCTCAACAATTTCATTCATTAAATAAACCCTTAACTAGTATTTCATTCAACAAATTAATATACAAATAACATTTATATATATATATATATATATATATATATATATATATATATATATATATATATATATATATATATATATATATATATATATAAAAGTTACAAAACAAACTAAACTTAAAAAAAATACAAAGTTGTTATTTGGGCCAAACCACTTTCCAACCTAGCCTAGCTCAGCCCATGCCACTATATCAATGTCGACAAAAAAAAAATAATAATAAATAAAAAAAAAAAAAAAAAAAAAAAAAAAAAAAATATCATCTATACTTCCTTCTGTCATGACCGGGCGGCGCAACAACACTTAAAACAATACTCATCAGCTGTTGGACATGAATTGTTGGGGGTGTTTTGATTTTTTTTTTTTTTACTTTGGTCCTTTCTCACGTTGTAACGCACGTTACTACACTAACTTGCGTTGAAACGCAGCCCCAACGCCGAGCTCCAGGAAATGGTTGTAACGCCTTAACGCCGTTGGAAACAAGCCACCTAGGACGAATTTGTTGTCAGCTAGATCATAACGCCGGGGAGGCGTTACCACTCCCCGTGCTCTAATGGGGAAAGGGAGACATTTTATGCCTTGTAGATATAGATGTATTAGTGGAACTAAGTGGGTTCCACAAAAAAAAATATATTATTAAATACTTGTGTGGACTCATGTGGACTCATTCCCTTAGCTAAGGGAAAAAAGAAACACTCCCATAGTTTGTTTGGCCAATAAATGTTCTGACACTGGCCAAAAACTTCGACTTAATTAGGGATGGAAAAGTGGTCACTTAGTTTGGAAGAAGTCATGAACTATTGAAGCTACGCTTGTCAAAAGGTGGGAATTTTTAGTGACTAAATTAAGTGTGGTCACTAGATGGGAAAAATTCAAGTATCAAAGGATACAATATGTCGATTTTTTTTTATTTATTTTTTTTTTTTTTATATCATTTTTATTTTATTTTACATATTTTCGTCAGTTGCTTAGAAGTGCAATTGAGATTCTTCTAATTTCCACACATGACAAAAAGGTTTTGCGTAACATATATTTAGTTTGTGCGTTACATCAAATACTAACGCAAGATCTTTCACATAATGCACCAACATACAAACTGAAAAGGGCAAAAAAAAAAAACGAATTTTTGATGCGAACAAAAACCATACCATAAACAGGATTTACATACCATCTAATACACAGACACTTTGTTACGATATATCTCACATCGGTCAAGTAAGGATTGGTTGGTGGTTTATAAAGTGTAGGTGTTCCCTCCTCCTGTGAGCAAGCTTTTTTGGAGTGAGTTCTAACTTCTACACCTAGCTTGTGGCTTGATGCGACCTAGTATGGGATAAGTTCGTATGATACTTGGCTCCATTTGAAATGTCATGTTGCTTATCTTCATGAATCAGTTTTAAATGGACACATAAAGTTAGAGTCGGCAAGAAAGTTTAAAACATCAATAGCGACTCCCAAGATCAAGACTAGTGACACAAATATGAGCAGTAACAAGTTACCTTCTATGTGTACCTTGCTATGAACCCCTTAAAGTTATCGGAAACAACATTTGGACCGAAAAATATTTGTAACATCTTAGACACCATGAAAATAAGGAAATATAGGATGCCATATTCAGACTAATTTTAAGTACTAACAAAACACACGAGTGTTTTATTGTTTGATAAATGGTAATCAGTACCTTAATATGGTTTAATATATATATTTTATAGACGACAGACAAAACATCACTTTGTGAGAACTATCAACAAATTAACTAGTTTGCAAGAAGAATACAATGTTGAATACCCTGCCATTCCTACTTCACAAAACCAAAGGATTAGGAATGAAGTGCCTTATATAATTTGTTGTATAAAACCAACAACCGCGAGCTAGAACGGATAACGCGATCACAAGAACTCCAACACAGTTGAGTAAATACACACCAAACCTTCACGGTATCCCAGGAATATGCACTTGACCTTAACCGGTTCAAGCATCCCTTGCTTATTACTAGCAAGCCAACCGAAAAACCCTAACATATCTATAGGTGTCTTGAATCCAATCTCTGATGATGGTAACCTATTCACTAGATATGTAGACCCGGTCATATCCTCTGCCCAAAAAACCTTGGACAGACCAGACTGAATCAGAAAACAATGTACCTTATCCAAGAGTGTAACGTTCATCTTCTTAACCAACCCATTCTGTTGTTGTATCCCTGCAACACCCAAATGTTTGGCGACCCCACTCTTCATACATTGTTGTGTAGACCTCTGATTACAAGACTCAAGAAAATTACCTTCCTTGATCTTCCTTCCAGTCTGAGATTCTCCTAACTGCTTCCTACCCTTCAATGTCTTCCCGGTCACTGCCTGACCATCCAGGGTATATACGCAATTAGCCTTCCTTGTTCCTGATAAAACCACCAGTGAACCCTTTATAACCTTGATCTTGCCCGACTGCATCTTCACGGTAAAACCCTCTTTTTAAGAGTACTCAGCGATATCAAGTTTCGCCTTAATTCCGGAACATACCTGACGTTGTCCAAAACGAAACTTGACTCATCCCTCATCTGTACTTGAACCTTACCCATCCCCTTTATACGGCATTCTCTGCCATCGACTAGCAGTACATTACCACCGTCATACTCCTCGAAATCAAACAAGTAATCTCTCCTGTATGTCATATGGTATGAGCCCCCTGAATCCATGATCCAGTCTAATAGTTTTTCAACACTCATAGCCATCATAACATCAACACTGTCATACCCATCAGTTCCAGAACCGGATACCTGATCTTCATTCCTGACAAAACCTTGAGATTTCTTGTGATTATACCTGGGACAATCCTTCTTCAAATGATCCTGAGACTGACATATATAACACTTAAGTCTGCTGCTTCTTCCTTGTGACTTTGACCACGAACTACCTTTACCCTGCTGCATATCACTCTGATCAGATTTGCCCTTCACAAACAACCTTTCACCACCATCAACCTTTGCTTCCGTCATCCTTTGAAGTTCCCTAGAATGAAGTGTCGCGACCACGTCTTCTAGCTTCAAAGAATTCCGATCATATAGCAAAGCATCCACGAAATTACCGTAAGACGATGGTAAAGATGTGAGTAATAATAATGTCTGATCTTCATCCGATATAGCAGTATCTATAGCCGTTAAGTCACCTACCAGCTTATGAAACCCATCAATATGTTCAGACTAACTCTTACCCGGATGCATGTGAAAAGTATATAAATTCTTCTTCAAGTACAAATGATTAGCTAAAGACTTTGTCATGTATAAAGTCTCTAACTTTTTCCAAATTCCTGTTGCAGTCGTCTCCTTGGTGATCTCCCTTAGGACCCGATCAACCAAACACAAGATCAATGCACTATGCGCATTTTTTTTAGCATCTCATCTCATGTCGTGTCTGCTACCCCTGTAGGCTTCATAGCCAACAACACAGACTCACATTTATGCTGGGTCAATAAAGCTTTCATCTTTATGTCCCATAGTGCGAAATCCCCAGTTCCGTCGAATTTCACGACGTCAAACATGGTCCCCGTCATCATTCTTTTAATCCCTTTATTGATCGATTAAACCTTGTGATGTACCCTCACAAAAATCGAAACCTCAACAAAGTAACCTGTGCATAAAAACCTTGCTTTAAACCAACAGAATGCTAAGAAATTACCTTCTTAGAAATATTAAATGTTTAAAACAAGAAAAATAAAAGAAACTTTCTTTAGTCCATAACATCACATGTATGTAACTAGCAAAGAACACATGCATGTAGTTTCACGAATGTACACATACATGCATGCATGTAACAAGTTAATGCCCTTGTTTTTGTTGTTATCGTCTTTTGAAAACAAACAGCCATAAAACCAACGACCTTGTAAAAATGGTATCAAAGCACAGATCTAATCACCCAACCAACCACCCCACTGGTGATTACTTTTATTATAACAATAAACACAGAAGATTAGTCCCTAACTTAGGTGCTAACCAATACAATACAAAGAAACAATCTGTTGTCCCTCTACAAAGGTGCAACAGTTACAAGAACACATTCACTAGAAGAATAAACCAAACCTAAACAAAGATCAAGATGATCTAAACCAATACAGAAACTACCCAGATACAACCAGATGAACAATTTGTTAGAGAAAGAGACTTGTAGGTGAAAACAGCGAAAGAAGATAAGACTGAATGAATGAAACCCTAGCTCGTATGAGATGTATTTATAACCCACAACTTTCACTTTAAACCCTGCACAATATAAAACATAACAATCTTAGACAAAAGTTAGCATTAGTAAAAAAAGGCTAAAAATATTTACACACTGAACCCTCAAATATCATAAGCTTGCTAAAAGATATTATTTCTAATACCCTCCCTCAAGCTTATGACATAAACAGATTCACCATGCCAAGCTTTTTCACCAAATAACCATGCTGCATTGACCCAAGAGCTTTTGTCAATATGTCTGCAGTCTGCTCTTTAGAATCAATATTAACAGTTTTAATAAGCCCAGATGCAACTTTCTCTCTAATCAAATGCACATCAATGTCAAAGTGCTTAGTTTTCTCATGCATAATAGGATTAGCTGCAATTTGCACAGCTGACCTATTATCACAAAACAACTCAACTGGAATCAATCCAGTCTCACCCAAATCAGTCAAAACTTTCAAAATCCACATGACTTCACATGTAGCAGATGCCATGCATCTATACTCAGCCTCAGCAGATGACTTGGAAAGAGTAGCTTGCTTTTTACTCTTCCAAGACACCAAATTACCATTCACAAACACACAATATCCTGAAACAGACTTTCTAGTGATAGGACATTTAGCCCAATCAGAATCAGAGAATGCAGTCACTTTAAAGCTACCCTGAGTTTTATTAAACCCAATACCACTACCAGGAGCAAGTTTCAAATATCTAAGAACTCTTAGACCAAGATCATAGTGAGACTGCAAGGGAGCATGCATATGTTGGCTAAGACAATGAACAGCATAAGAAATATCTGGTCTAGTCATAGTAAGATAAATCAGCTTACCAACTAACTTCTGATAAGCAGTAAAGTTCTTTAAGTACTTATCATTATCAGTTTCCTTATGAGCTAGAACAATATTCTCAGGCAAAGGTGTCAACACAGGCCTACATGCAAGCAATCCAAACTCATGCAACAATTCAAGAAAATATTTCCTTTGGTTTAAACAAGGGTAAAAGCTATAAAATACCATCGTACTTTCAAAAATGTCCCAACTTGACCAATTTACCTTTTTATTGCGGACTTTACCAATGAACTTTCAAATTTTTAGCCGACTTGAACCAAATTTAGCTAAAAATTTGGTTCAAGTCGGCTAAAAATTTGAAAGTTCATTGGTAAAGTCGGCTAAAAAATTGAAAGTTCATTGGTAAAGTCCGCAATGAAAAGGTAAATTGGTCAAGTTGGGACATTTTTGAAAGTACGATGGTATTTTATGGCTTTTACCGTTTAAACAAATACCAGTTTTAGTTTTAAGAACTTCAATACCAAGGAAATATTTCAACTCTCCTAGATCTTTAATCTTAAACTTATTTTTCAAAAACACTTTGAACTGCTCAATTTCATTCTCACAATTTCCAGTAATAACAAGATCATCCACATAAACCAAAAGAAATAAAACAGTATTATTCTTTTTCTTTATGAATAAAGAGTGATCATTTTTAGATTGCTCAAAACCAGCTTCAAACAAAGCTTCTGACNGCGGACTTTACCAATGAACTTTCAAATTTTTAGCCGACTTGAACCAAATTTAGCTAAAAATTTGGTTCAAGTCGGCTAAAAATTTGAAAGTTCATTGGTAAAGTCGGCTAAAAAATTGAAAGTTCATTGGTAAAGTCCGCAATGAAAAGGTAAATTGGTCAAGTTGGGACATTTTTGAAAGTACGATGGTATTTTATGGCTTTTACCGTTTAAACAAATACCAGTTTTAGTTTTAAGAACTTCAATACCAAGGAAATATTTCAACTCTCCTAGATCTTTAATCTTAAACTTATTTTTCAAAAACACTTTGAACTGCTCAATTTCATTCTCACAATTTCCAGTAATAACAAGATCATCCACATAAACCAAAAGAAATAAAACAGTATTATTCTTTTTCTTTATGAATAAAGAGTGATCATTTTTAGATTGCTCAAAACCAGCTTCAAACAAAGCTTCTGACAGTTTTTGATTCCACTATCTAGGAGCTTGTTTAAGCCCATATAAAGACTTTTTCAATTTACAAACTTTGTTACTTCCTTTTTCAAAATACCTAGGTGGAGGAAGAATATAAACCTCCTCCTTAAGATCACCATACAAAAAAGCATTGTTAACATCCATCTGGAAAATTTTCCAGTCCTTTTGAACAGCCAAACTTATGAGACATCTAACAGTTCCCATTTTAACAACAGGACTAAAAGTCTCCTCATAATCTACTCCTTCTTTTTGACCATAACCTTTAGCTACTAATCTAGCTTTATATCTTTCTACTTCACCAGTAGACTTGTATTTTATTTTCCAAACCCATTTACTACCTATAGCAGTTCTACCAAGAGGTAATTCAACCTCTTCCCAAGTGTCATTTTCATGTAAAGCATGTATTTCATCATTCATAGCATGTTTCCAATTAATATTCTTATTTGCCTCTTCAAAAGAAGTAGGCTCAACAGTTTTATTCAGATTAGACACAAAACAACAACAATCAGAATTCAACAGATAATGATTCACATACTTATTCAAACCATACTTAGTACTAGTATTAAGCACAAAATCATTAAGTTTGGCAGGCAACTTAGAAACTCTACTAGACTTTCTAAGATTCACTTCCTCTGTTTGGTTTGGAACCCTATGATTTGAACCACTATTTCCCTCAGACATAATATTTTCATCTAAAGGAGTTGCAGACTCAACATCATATCCAGGTTGCTGTGAAATACTCTCAGAACCTGAAAATTGTATCTGTTCAGAATTATCAGTTTCATGAGAGCTCACAACCCCTACTGGTTGATGCAGTCCACCTTCTCTACCAACACATGTACTTCCTTCATGAGTATCATCATTGGGAGTTGGGACTGGAGTTTTAGATGTGTTTTTAGACTCAGACTCATCATCAAAATGATCAAAAAAGTTCAAACTAGTTATTTCAGACATTGTTTCATCAAAAAGATTTTGACTCATCTTGAAGGGGAAAACAGTTTCATAAAACTTAACATCTCTGCTATACAAAACAGATCTGTTTTCAAGACTTAACAACTTATAAGCCTTTTTTCCACTAGCATATCCTATTAAAACACATTTTTTAGATTTCTCAGAAAATTTATCATTTGATTTTAAAATGGCAGCAAAACACAAACATCCAAAACTCCTTAGGCGAGACAGATTAGGTTCCTTACCATAAACTAAGGAAAAGGGTGACTTTCCATTCAAAACAGAGGAAGGAAGCCTGTTAATCAAATAAGTAGCAGTTAAGATACACTCAGACCAAAACACAAGAGGAATCCCTCCCTGAAACATAAGACTTCTAGCAACATTCAAAAGATGTCTATGTTTCCTTTCAGCTATTCCATTCTGTTGTGGAGTATATGCACAAGTAGTTTGATGAACAACACCCATGGAATTAAGAAAATCAGTCATTTTTATGATTCACAAATTCAGTACCATTATCGGACCTTATGACCTTAATTTTCTTATCAAACTGTGTCAAAACCAAGTTATAAAAGTTCACAAACATTGAAAAAACCTCATCTTTAGTTTTAAGCATATACACCCACACAGACCTACTATAATCATCAACAATGGTCAGAAAGTACCTAAAACCCTCCCTGCTAATCACTTTATAAGGCCCTCATACATCAAGATGTATAAGTTGACCAAAAACAGTTGACTTATGTTCACTTAAAGGAAAAGACTCCCTGCTTTGTTTAGCCTTATGGCAAACTTCACAAGGACTTTCATGATTGATATTAGTCAAGTTAAGAGAACCTTTTAACAATTTCAAAACCTGATTAGCAGGGTGACCCAACCTATTATGCCAAACCTCCTTAGACACATGACACACAAGAAACTCACTCTGATTAGAAACAACAAGACAAGTAGGTTTGTTATCAAAGATATACAGGCCACCAAACTCACTACCAGTCCCCAGAACACTCTCCTTTTTCAAATCCTGGATGTAACAGGTAGTCTCATCAAAACCAACAGTAAGTTTACTATCTTTAATCAACTTATGAACAGATAACAAACTAACAGAGTATTCAGGAACAACTAAAACATTAAACAAAACCACTTTATCATTTAATCTCAAATTTCCAACATGAGTTATTTTAGCCATAGTACCATTAGGATGACCAACAGTAAGATGCAAATCAGAAACATCAACAACACAAAACATATTATCAGTACAATTGGTCATATGCTGATTAGCCCCAGAATCAATTATCCAACCTAGATGATAATTGACCTTCCCAATTTTAACATTAGCACAGAAAAACTTGTAAAAACGTTGATTGAAAAACACATTGTAGTTAAAAAAGGAGCATGAGGCACTACCTGCCATAGTGGCATGAGCAGAGGTACCAGGCTTATCATTCAACAAACTCATAAGCTTCAAGACCTGTTCATTAGTGAAAGACACAGTACTACCAGTTTTGACATCACCATTTATATCAGAAGAACCTTTAATCTCAGCATTATTATTTTTATTAAAACCAGAAACAGGCTTAAGATTAGGGTTTTTCTTAAAACCAGGAGGATAACCAATAAGTTCAAAACATCTGTCAATAGTATGTCCTTTCAAACCACAGTGTTTACACAACAAATTATCATAATTGCCTCTATTATTGTTACTAGAATTGTTACCAGACCAATTATTATTAGAATTTCTTCTATTAGCATTATTACCATTGGATCTAGACATAAAAGCAGAAATCTGAGGCTTATCAGTTTTAGCAGAAGTAGTAGGAATCCCTCTGTGGGATTCTTCCCTAGAGATGATGACAAAGGCATCTTTAACCTCAGGAAGGACTTCCCTGGTCAAGATACCACTCCTAATAGGCTGATAAATGTCATCAAGGCCCATTAAGAATTGCATAAGCTTTAACAACTTAGCATGGTCATTTAACTCAGTTCTAGCCTCACAAGTACAATCAGGCAGTTTAGTAAGAATATCAAATTCTCTCCAAAGAGAGCTCAACTTATGAAAGTATTCAGATACAGGCAATCCACCTTGTTTAAAAGTATTAGTTTTCTGTAACAGATTAAACACCACAGAGCCATCAATTCTATCATAAGTATCTTTCAATTCTTTCCAAACAGTAGAAGCATTATCAGAGAAAACATGACCAAGATACACATCTTGAGATAAAGAACTAAGAATCCAGTTAAGAACAACAGCATTACATCTATCCCATTGAGATTCTAACAAAGGACTAGCAGCATAATCAGTCCTAGAACAACTACCATCAAGAAAACCCATCTTGTTTTTAATTTGCATAGCCAACTTAATAGCACAAGACCAAACTCTATAATTCTCAACACCAGATAGTTTGATACTAACAACAGAAGCACAATTAGAATCATTAGGATGAAGATGCAGAGGGTTACTCTGATCCAAACTACTAATCATAATAGCCATTATGATCAGAACAAGACAAAGAGCAAAAAGCAACAAGAAACAACTAACCAAACAAACTAAAACTAACAACCAAACAGAAACAGAAACAGAAACAACTAAACAACCAAACCAGTAATCAAACAAATAAACAAAACTACTATCAAACAAAACAGAGATAACAAAACAAACAAACAGATAACCAACTAACTTCCACCAAAAACTCAACCTCCAACAATCCCAGATCCTAACCTCCTCCAATCTAAACACACACCCAAGAACTAACTTAGGCCTAGCCAACTGAACTAGAGCTGGCCAGAGCAGGTTTTCGTACCACTCTATGGTGGCAGATCAAGATGTTAGCCAACTCGTTTGCACCCACTTAAGTAAAACCTAGTTATTCTTAAAGAGAATCAAGAACTTACAGTGCTTACGAAAAGATGCAGCGGAGAACCAATCAATCACTCTAGATTCACTTAGTCTAGAGTAATTGATCCAAGAACCAACCCAGAATCAGTAATCAACAAGATTCTAAGAAACCCCCAAATTTCCAAATTAGGGTTTCGAGAAATCAAATCCAAGAATCAACAATTGAAAGTTGATTCTTCAAGAAAACACCACCAATTGCTTCCAATTCAACCGAGAACAAAAAACCCCCAAAAATTAGGGTTTCAAGAAAAAACCCTAAAAACCGATTAGATCAAGAACCACTCAGAAAACCAACCTGATTAGAACCTAGGGCTCTGATACCATGTAAAAATGATATCAAAACACAGATCTAATCACCCAACCAACCACCCCACTGGTGATTACTTTATTATAACAATAAACACAGAAGATTAGTCCCTAACACAGGTGCTAACCAATACAATACTCCCTCCGTCCCTAAATAAGTGTCCACTTTTGACTTTTTAAGTCTTACTTATTCGACTTTGACCTTTAATATTCTTGTTTATGTTATATAATACTTCATGCAAATTATATGAATGAATTGAGTTTTATGTGTATTTTAATTTGGTATAATTTTTATCAAGTATTATATAACATATATAAAAATATTTAAGGTTAAAGATGAAAAAGAAAGACTTCAAATGTCAAACGTGGACATTTATTTAGGGACGGAGGGAGTACAAAGAAACAATCTGTTGTCCCTCTACAAAGGTGCAACAGTTACAAAAACACACTCACTAGAAGAATAAACCAAACCTAAACAAAGATCAAGATGATCTAAACCAATACAGAAACTACCCAGATACAACCAGATGAACAATTTGTTAGAGAGAGAGATTTGTAGGTGAAAACAGCGAAAGAAGATAAGACTGAATAATGAAACCCTAGCTCGTATGAGATGTATTTATAACCCACAACTTTCACTTTAAACCCTGCACAATATAAAACATAACAAACTTGGACAAAAGTTAGCATTAGTAAAATAAGGCTAAAAATATTTACATAATGAACCCTCAAATATCATAAGCTTGCTAAAAGATATTATTTCTAATACATTTGCATTATAAGAAACCCGAAATAAACACTCACCAAGTTTTTGTGTATCACCGAAATATGTACTCATCAAATCTGACATTGTCACATTAATAAAAAAAGCACCCGACTCTTTAGCAATAGCTTTTGCAAGCATAGTCTTCCCTGTACCAGGTGGACCATATAACAGAACACCTTTCTGGGGACCAAGGAGCTTCCCGTAAGAAAAGAGTTCGGGCCTACGTAAAGGTAATATGACCAAATTATATAATGACTGCTTGATGGCTTCCAAACCTCCGATAGAGTTAAGCTCCACATCAATGTGATCAGGGTTTATCACATTGCTTGCAATGACATCCTGTTATGGATCAAATGTACAAAAACAATAATGTTACAAATTATTAGATTATCGTGGTCTCATGAACCATTTCTCTTACTGAAAATTTCTACTTTTGATACCTTCATTTGAGCACTTTCCCTTTTCTTGGATCTAATGACTAGAATTAAGTAAAATCCATATAAACCATGGGTTACAGAAGAGGTTGAAGTTGAATGCACAAATAAAAAAAACACTTTACGTCAATTCCCACTTCTCTCAATGTTCTTTTTGGGCCATTTACAGTAACATACTTCAAGTTTCTAATTTAGGAAACCTACAGTAGGTTGCTGTTATGTGTATTTAATCACCAGATAGATTGTTAGGCCAGTTCAGACTGAGAATATTTGTGAGTCACTCTAAATAAAGAGTACCTCGAGCACAATAAGGTGCCCAAAACTATGTCACTAAAACTAAGCAGTAGCTATCGGCTTTGTGAGCCATGATACTTGATTTTCCAAAGCAAACCCACCTTTTTCTTGTGAAAATGTTAAACGGACATTATAATTTTTTTAGAAATACCACTATATCTTGGGCACAACATCACTCATTCTTGAACTATATGGTATATATCTTTTTATTTTCGCGTTTTTGCTTGATAAATGGTTTGTTCTGAGCGAAATATGTTGAACTATATGGTATACATCAATTGCCTAAAGAAATTATGGTACTTGTTATATACATATCCTTCTTATTTTTATTGTTTTTTCGAATGCCGCTATAGGATATAGAACCTTAATTTCTATTCATGTGATTGCTGTTCTGTTAAAACTGTTTTCTTTAGTAAAGTTTTGTATTGCATTTATCCCACATAGATTAAAATAAGAGAAATGAATGTAGATGTATAAACACACTTCTGTGTTAAAGATCATTAAGTGTTTTATAGAACTTATAGTGGAAGCCATGAAAAGTTGTAGTATGTCAAGAAGATCATGTACCACAATTGCAAATTGGCTTCCACTAAAAGTTCCTCTAATTTTTTTTTATTTTTATTTTTATTTTTTTTTATTTTTTTTTTCATAATAATTTAGTCATATTTTTTAGGGCAAATGACAAAAAAATGCATCCAACTTGATACTTTTTGTTATTGTGTGTAGCCAACTATTTTTTTTTTCTTATTGTGTGTGCTGAACTTTCAAATTTAGATCATTGGGTGTATTTTATGACTATTCTGCCATGTAAAATGACCATTTTACCCTTTAAATTTTGAAAAAAAGTAAGGGTAAAATGGTCACAAAATACACACAATGATCGAAATTTGAAAGTTCAGCACATACAATAAGCAAANAAAAGATGATTGGGTGTATTTTATGACTATTCTGCCATGTAAAATGACCATTTTACCCTTTAAATTTTGAAAAAAAGTAAGGGTAAAATGGTCACAAAATACACACAATGATCGAAATTTGAAAATTCAGTATACACAATAAGAAGAAAAAAAATAGTTGGCTATACACAATCATAAAAAGTGTCAAGTTTGATGCATGTTTTTGTCATTTGCCCTATTTTTTACCTCACATTCATATCATTATAGCTACTTATACTGGATTTGCAGATCTTGTAGACAAAACAACTCCCAACCTCATTACTCAAAATTCAAAAGTCAAAAGTGCTCACTTCACCATCAAATAATTAGATACGATAAGCAATAAAACTTTTTTTTTTAACGGCAATTCTAACTATCTCACAATATAGATACCACAAATCTATCTCACACGTCCTAAAAAGGAGGTTGGGGAACTTCTCACACAACATGAGTTATCATTGAGACACTGCACAAACCTTTTGGTTAAGAATAAAACTACTCATATGCTGTATCCAAAAAAGATAAAATAAGCAACCTCATTATTCATAAGTCAAAACTGCTTCTTTCAATATTTTCTATGTGCTTACCTCCTTTCAGCAGTTTTGAGCGACGACATAAAGCTATAAATCTCATTATGCAACACCAAATAAGTACTCTATACTCTGGGTTGTGTAAATGGGTCATGTGTAAGAGTGATTTATAATCAAATTGTTGTGGGTTCAGGTGTGATATTATATTGATTTAATTACGGGGTGTCCCGCGGTGTCATGGCCTCATGGGACACTTATAGAATTATGCTTCGTAATGTTAATTTTCGTTGAGAAAAAAACTTCGATGGAATGGTTTGTTGCAACATGTTTCGCCAAACTACGTACTGAAGAAATGCCGACTATCAGCATAAAAACCAATAAAAACACAATTACCTCGTACGAATTAGTATCGATTAGCGGCCGACCCAATCTCTTAGAAATCTCTTTTCTACGTTCAAGTGCTTTTTTAGAAGCTTCTCTATTAGGATCAAGATATTTTAAACCAACAAAAATAACCAAACTGCTGAAAGTTGCCCTTGCTACATACAACACTAGTTTCTGTAACTTTGTCTCTCTATTTTCCATTTTTTTTCCTGTTAATAAGATGATAAAAAGATTGTGTCGTTTGGGGACAATGTGTGTGCATGGTACTGTTTGAGAATGTTAATACAAGTTTCTGGATTTTATGTAGTGTTGCACAAGAAATGTGGTCTTGTGTCACACGAAACCCATTAATTGCTTTTAGCTAATATTGTTACTAGTATTTTTATTGTTATGTACTTTTGTCTAAGTAAAAAATATAAAGTATGGCTATATGGATGTGTTTTTTATGTTAAACGAAGACACGATTTAACATTTGGGTGGGCTAAACATTAAAATAGCAATTAATTAGAAGCGCGTCGTGACTTTAGTTTAATTGTACTAATTTTCTATTTTGAACGCATGGCTCCTCTACAAGATGACAGACACACTAACTCGATATGTAAAAATTACACGTACCAAGAAAATTTTCAAGTCAGTTAAACCAAAATAAATGAAAAAAGTAGTTTCAATCTTGAAAATGGACCAAATATTAACATCATAAACTTGTATATTAATTTGTAGTATATGACAAGTAATAATGGTTTTACGTTCATAGGAAAGACAAATTATGATTATCGAAAATATATTAAATAATAAGCATTTTCAAATTTGAATAAAGGAAATGTTATATAACAGTGTAATCACATATATAATTATACTTTTTATGTCACCGAATTCTCATATCTCACTTAGATATCACCGAATTCTCATATCTCACTTAGATTATGGATATTTGGGTGGGCCAACTTATTCCTTATGGATAAATTATCTTAACTTAATAGAATTAATAGGCTCTCAAAGAACTTTGGGATGGGTCTTGGCCAACCCATGTCAATACATAGCTCCGTCCCTGTGTGAAACTACTTATAATCCTCGTGTACATAAGTTTTTTTTTTTTTTTTTTTTTTTTATTTTTTTTTTTTTTTTTTTTTTTTTTTTTTTTTTTTTTTTTTTTTTTTTTTTTTAATTTCAAATATATTGTTGAACTTGACACCTTTTCATTTAATTTGTTAAAGAAGTATTTAGTTACTAGTTTTGCTTTTATATATTATTATTTTCAATGTTTAATTTTTATTTGTATAATTTGTTATTAATGTTATTCTTTGCCGGGAATATTTGTTTGTCAATTAACGACTAGTGATGTAATAGTCTCTTATTGTTTTCACTATTTTAATTACTAAAAGTCACATAACAAATCAAATAATTTCATAGGAGTATTTGACACACAATTTAAAATTTCAAAATCCTTATCAAACAAATCTTGACCGTCAAAAACACACCCAATAATCCATCGGTCCACATTCCCGATCCGCGTGAAACACAACCAACCAATCACAAAACACCTCCACCTACCTATATAAACCAACTCCATTCTCATCATCTCATCACACACACTAAACACACCTTCAAAAAAACACACACATCTTATTTAATTTTCAGCAATGGCACCAAAGGCAGCAGAGAAGAAACCCGCAGCGGAGAAGAAGCCAGCGGCAGAGAAGACACCAAAACCCAAAGCGGAAAAGAAGCTCCCAGCAAAGGACACGTCAGGAGACAAGAAAAAGAAGAGACACAAGAAGTCGGTTGAAACCTACAAGATCTACATTTTTAAGGTTTTGAAACAAGTGCATCCTGATATTGGGATTTCAAGCAAAGCAATGGGGATAATGAATTCGTTTATTAATGATATATTTGAGAAACTGGCTGCTGAGAGTTCTAAGCTTGTTAGGTATAATAAGAAGAATACTCTTTCGAGCAGGGAGATTCAGACTGCTGTGAGGTTGGTGTTGCCTGGTGAGCTGGCTAAACATGCTGTTTCTGAAGGTACCAAGGCTGTTACTAAATTCACCAGCGGTTAAGATTGTTGATGTAATGGGTTTAGGTTTAGTTGCTTTTATGGTTAATGGATGTTGGATTTATGTAAAGTCGTTATTGATGGTTGCTTTTAATGAATGAAATCTTATGTTTTAGACTTTTTTTTTTGGTTGATTAATCTATCTGTTTTATGGTGAAATTGTTAAATATGTGTTTGTTTGATAATCAGTTGTATACATCAATGTAATAAAAGCAGAACAAAACAATCTAAGCAAATGGATGAATAACTTGTAAATGGGTGTATAATTATATGGATAATGATTGTTCGCCGAAATGCGTAACTTTTATATTCAAACCAAAACTCAATACTTTAATAGTACAAAGGAAATGGGACCAAAACCCAGTAGCCTAGAGAATCGAAGTGCCAAACAGAGGAAAACTCAAACGAAGACCTCTTTAGGAGCTACACGTATGTTGCGTTTTCTTGTGCCTATTAGAGATTCGAAGTAGAGATAACTGATGAACATGTATGAAGTAAGCCTAGCACCTTTCTCTTTCTCATTGAAGTGAACTGTATTATTTCGCGCCACTTCCATATAGAGCACATTAACTTGTAGCCTTGTAGGTTACACCTTTCAAAGCTTTACATGCACTTTGTGATTCAGTTGGGGGAAAATGATTAACAGTAGGTTGGTAAACAAGCCCAGTTATTCCATACTTGTTTTTGGTCCAACTTAATGAAGCAAGAATATTATATCAGTAAGATTAGATAATCTTCACAGGCGCAAGGGCCCATTGCCATACATCAGGAACTTCAAAAGGCGGAGGAAGGAAATTTAGACTTTGTTCCAATTCTGTTATCAGTCGTCCAACACCAAGATATAGCTGAGTGGATGCAAGAATGGATATACTACCAATTTAAGGCACTTTGGCTATTTTTTTTATTGTTTCTTTAACTGTGTTTGGATGTTTAGATGGTTTTGCATCAGGTTTGGTTTAATGGGTTAGCTTGGCCGCATTAGTTCTTGCAGAACTTTGAGCTAAAGTTTGTGATTCGATTATGATAAAAAAGTCTTTTTCTGTTGATACACTTTTGGCCAAACTTTTGATTGCCTTTTATCAGCATTGTCAATTCATATTTTTGTTTTGTAATTTGATTGTCATAGAATGTGTTTTCATTACTTTGTGGAGAGCTCAAGTGTCATAGTCATTGCTAAATCATCGTATATCACTATATTGTTTTGTATAGGACGGGTTAGAGGCTAAAAAATGAAATTGTAGGTGTTGAAACGACTGGTTATATACTCAATTCTAAATTTGTAATGACACGGGTTAAACGGGTTCAGATATAGTAACATTACGCAATGATGTTTAGATCGTTTCTTTAATGACGTAACTGATCTGCTCCCCGGTCTAGTGTAGAGACAGTTTGGTTAGTAGCAAGTAGATCAGTAACATCACGCAGACATATTTTTGATGTATCGATTCAAACTAAAAAGTAGTAAATCAACCTGAACCAACAAGTTCTCCAACCCCTACCAACAAATATGAAATATCATATCATAACAGCTTTGACCAAATTTAACCATCATATGTAATGTACTAATGTGTGATATAAAAAATTTTGTCTACATAACAAAGACATAAACCATAATTTATATAGAACAGAAAGTATACAAACAAATATTTGAACCCATTTTAGCTGAAGAACGATATAAGAGTGCACAGCTTTCCACAGAAAAACAAAACCAACTTTCTTCTTTTTTTGTCCCTCTCCTGTATACGTCCATCTAATTCATTCATTCATAGATCACTCCATTGGTTTCCTTCTCATCATTCATTGACCTACAAATTGAATCTGAATTGAGAAGTAGTTCTGCAAGTCAACACCCAAGTTAACCAGCAGGCATAAACCACTAACTTTTCTCAAGCTAGTAACCAATTTATTTCTAGGAATTTATACCAATTTTAATTGTACAGTAAAGGAAAAAGCCTAAAACAATTTAAAAAAATAAAACAAGATAAAACCACGATCATTCAAAAGTTTGATGAACAAATCGGTTGCACAATGCTTTCAAAAGGCGAACAAGCATAGCTACAAAGGGACAATGGATTTCTTCAAGAAAACAAGCTTTTAGG
>LBNU01011597.1:11364-44655 GCA_014162995.1 Artemisia annua | reverse complement strand
AAGGGACAAATTGCCCTCATAAAGTTAGCCTTTAGGGACAACGGATCTCATCATGTAAGTGAGAATTGCTCTTATCAAGTGTGCAACCATTAGGGACAACGGTTATCATCATGTAAAATGCAATTACTCTCATCAAGTGAGCAAGCGTTTAGGGACAACGGTTCCCATCAAGTAATGAGCTATAAAGGACAAATTGCATACATCCTGTAAACCAGCTACAAGGGGCAAATTGCTTTCAAGAAGTAAACAGGGACAATGGCTTTCATCTAGTAAACAAGCATTTGGGAACAATGGCTCTCAAAAGGGACAAGCTTTAAGGGACAGAATGCATCAAGTAATAAGCTTAAAGGGTTAAATTGATGTGAACAAGTAAACAAGCTTTTAGGGACATACCTGCTCTCATAATGTAAACAGCTTTAAGGGACAGATCATCAAAATCAAGCTTTGAGGGACGATTATCATCAAGCAAGAAGCTTACGTGAACAAGCTTTTAGGGACAATTGCATTCATCATGCGTGTAGGGACAATATGTAAACAAGCTCATAGGGACAATTGCTATGAAAAACCAACAAAAAAAACTGCCAAATTCAATAAAACCTGAAAATAAAGATTGAATTACACGCAACCAGCTAAACATATCGGGTCATTAAATGGCACCAAAAACAGCATAAATAAATAACTCAAATCTGACCATAACCAATAAACTCAGGAAAGTTAAATGACAAAACCATCAAACATATGAAAAGATAAAAAAACCAAAAAAAGAAAAGACTAAAAACGAATGAAAGTGTAACGGGTATTAAATAGAGAAAGGTTAACCGACATAATTCCACACCGACTTAAAATTTCTTCCCTTAAACCTTTGTATACCCTGCGTCTTTTATAAAGCGTACTAGTTTATTAACCCGTGAAATTCACGGGATTAAATTTAAAACCGTGAAATGATATTTTTGTTATTATTATGAACATAAACATGTTTGTATAAGCGATTGATTTGTGACATCATGCGAGTAAAAGGATGTGTTTTATGCATGAATAGATAATAGCTTATAGACCGTGTGAAATTCAAGGGGCAAAAAGAAAAAGTTGACATTTTCTTTATAAGAGGTCGATTTTCAGGTGGTGTTAAGAAACACAATTTTATTCAAGCACTCTTGAAATAACTAACATTAAAGTACTTTTAAAATAACATTAAGAAGACAATCTAAGCAACATAATCCTAAAACATTATTCAATAAACGGCTAAAGTTTATATAAAGAGACATCGATTTCGTTGAATACTTAACCACGGGCTTTATTAGACTTGCGACGTTTTGCTTCGGAATGTCCACTAATAAATCCACTTTTTCCCCAGTTTCTATGTAGCCATCGTTGAGTGTTTGTGTCGATAAGTGTTGGATAGCGGCTATGAACCAAATAAATATCCAAAGCATGTCCGATCTCAATTTGTTCAACAAAGGAATTAAGAACAAACTCATTTTCTATTTTTCGAAGACTCCAATCCTCACACATCTGCACAGTTGGAACTCGAAAATAGTATGCAACAACATCGTTGTATTGACTTAGATGATGGCTTATTAAAGATTTAACAGTGTGGATTCCGAAATTGCGTGTTTTAACATTGCATATCATATGCTCATCACCACCCCAATAATCGTACAATCTATTTGTCGTCACAATTCTACCGCCATGGTGAACACATATATCGATCGTAGGAGCAGCAGTGTCACAGTCACTGAATAAACGTAAAACAAAGGCAACATACTAATAATAAAATAAAATCGAATAATATATAAGGAACAACTCGTGAAAGTACATTGATAAACCTTGAAATAAAGAATACTAAAGCTTACTTGAAAGGCCTAATCCTGCGACTTTGTTGAGAGCTTGAAAATACAATAGGCATTCTATGACCTGATGATGATGATTCTAATTAACAAAAGTGTATATGTAAACTTGGTATAAGAGATTTTATGGGAAAATATTAGTGAAGTTGTTAGACAACTTTTTGTGAATTTAAATTTTGAATCAAAAGTGAAATCAAGCCAAATTTGAGGGGGATTACATTTTAATATGGTTTTAAAATTTTGAAACATTTTGTTATTTTCTATGTTTTTAAAAGCACAAAATGAGTTCTAAAAATGAAATAATGGAATGTCGGTTCATTTATATAACAGTAACATTTAAAGATAGATTGAAAAGCATGTATCAAAATATGAAATGATAGTTATAGCAAACCATAAAATCAATCAACCAAAAATCTTAAAATGTGCATACATGAAAGTAATCCGTAGTTATTATTACACCAACAAAACGCAATGATGGAAAAAAATGTACTTGAAAACATGCAACAATATATTAAGCTTTAAACGTAATACGTGCAATAGAAACTAAAGATTTTGAAGAACTTCCTTGTAGACCACATTTGTTGTCCTTGTCGAGATTGTGCCCTCATTGTCGCATATCAAAACTTTAATTCCTTTTTTTGAAGTAACCCGAGAAACTGCCACATACAACTGTCCATGGGAAAAAACAGGCCGTGGTAGGTAAAGACCAACTCGTGAAAGAGACTGACCTTGGCTCTTATTAATGGTCATTGCAAACGACACCGAAATAGGGAATTGCTTTCTAATCATCTTAACAGGCATGCGCTTGTCTGAGGGTGTGAGGCGCATTCGTGGAATCAATGTAAGACTATCTGGATCGGTGCGGCCAATAATTCTTGCTTCGATAACAGTTGGTGCCATCCTTACAACTTGCAATCTTGTACCGTTGCACAAACCATTAGATGGGTCTATATTCCTTAACAGCATTATAGGTGTACCGACCTTCAAAACCAATTTATGGTTAGGGACTCCTGAAAACTTCATCCCATTCAGATTTTCAGGACTAAAGAGCGCCTCGTTCATAGCAGATGTTGCTTCAGAATTGCATATAGAGTCGGAGCTAAAGTACTCTACAGTGTGACCAGGCATATCTTTAAGCAACTTGTCATTAATAATGTCAACTACTTCGTTTGTTGGTGCAAGAATAACGTTTCCTTCCAAAAAACCTGGTGTCTCCAAATTGTTCATCAAATCTGGAAAAGTGAAATCAACAATGGACTGAATAGGATCAGCTGCCTCTTTGATACATATATCTTCAGGTATGTCAACAATAGCCTCACCATCATTAGGTTCAGATAATGTTCCGTTGCCCACCTTAAGGATCCATTCAGCAAATTCCTTTGTTTCTAACACTTCTTCAGGCGAACCACCGGATTTAAGCCTCATGTTAGTGGTTAGCTTAAGGACAGTACAATTATCAAAAATATATGATCTGTTGATTGACGCATTTACGACGTCCTGTCTTGATCCCTTTGGTATCACAGGCAATACTTGTCTAAAGTCACCACCAAATACAACAGTAATTCCACCAAACTGTAGATCAGCATTCATCGGATTGTTCAAACGCATTACATCTCTTAAACTCCTGTCCAGCGCCTCAAAAGCATGCTTATGTGTCATGGGGGCTTCGTCCCATATAATCAACTTAGTCTGTCTTAGTAAAGCACCAAGGTCACTATTGGGACTAACAGAACACACGGAGTCCTCGTTAAGATTTATTGGAATACCAAACCTCGAATGAGCCGTCCTGCCACCACTCATAAGAAGAGAGGCGATGCCACTTGACGCGACGTTTAACACAATGTCACCTCGAGAATGTATGGCAGCTGCCAGTGTCTTCCAGACGAAGGTTTTTCCGGTACCACCATAACCATAAAGAAAAAAAGTACGGCCAGACGAACTATAAACTGATGACATTATTGTATCGTATAATTTCTTTTGCTGGTCATTCAAGGAAGCTTTAAGTCGAACATGTTCTTCTTTTAACTCTTCAGTATTGTATGCAAGCTCGTCATGAATTAATCTGTTATTTGAAGAAAGGATCGACGCATCGTCTGGATATGGCATACCCTCAAACTTCCGTAAGCTGCTGTTGTTACTCCTCAATAGTAATTCGATCTGAAACAAACAAAAGTTTTTCTTTTGCTCGTCTGTAAGAACTAAACCTGCAATATGTATATATCATAGTGAGCAAATTAATTGAATAAAGTAATAACCATATTAAAATAGAAAGTAATTCGATCTGAAACAAACAAAAGTTTTTTTTTTTCAAAGGTCCTTAAAGCAATGCTCACACTCATATGTAAATATGCATCTGGTCTATAAACTAATTTTTTTTCAAACTAAATTCAAGTTTCACCTTCCAACGTGCATGACTTTAAATGTGCAGTAGGTAACTGTATAAAGTCTATAAACTTAATGTGTGTTTGAGATTGCGGGAATGAGACTTTTGACTATAATTTCTTTAATTCAGTTTGACTCATTTTGCTTGGTAAAATTTTCGGATTAAAAAGGTAAAAAGGGCAGACACGTGCACTAATGCTCGTCCTACTGATAATGGGTCATGTTCATAGGTTGGTTGTGTCGTGTTGTGTTGAATGTGAAACGGGATGCGATTATAGGATGATCTTGTTGAACTAAACAGCCAACACATTTAAATTTCTCCTAATCCCTCCTTCACAAAAGTCTATAAAGCTATTATGCACATTGCCTAAACCCACATCCCCTCCCTAAGTCCCTATCATATGATAATGGTGACTCAAATAGTGTGACAATATTGTTTTTTCCCATTGCCTAAAGAGTTTAAATTGTTTAGTACAAATGATAATCAATTACCTGGATTCTTAAAGATTCGCCTTTGCCTCATCTCTACATCTTCTGCAAGAAGATGCCATGTTTTTTCCCAAACATTTACCGGATCAGATAAGCTGTTGAAGATAAGTAACATAACGAACATTCTACGGACACGGTTAGCTGAATTCCACGCACTTGAATCTTGGATCGCTGTAATGTACTCCTTATCGTTGTCTAGAAGACCACGTTCATTGCAAGCCTCTTTGAAAGTTTTGTGAACTACATCATTCCAACGTTTAAAATCATCCCATTCAGTAGGACCCTTTACATGGTTTAGAAGCATTCTAAGATAATAACATTCACCAACAGACTCTGGTACATAGTGAATTCTTCCAACAGCGAATCCTTGCTTGCGAGGAAACCATTTTCGTTTCTCTTTTTTGAATACAAACTTTGTTGGAATTTGAACATAAGTTAGCTCTTTAGCGTCATCATCAGTCTTGTTTAGTTCCATCCATGCAGTGAACATGGAAGAAGCTACAGTAGGTTTCGCAAGGATGTCATCAAGATCGGTAGAATCTTGATATACAACTTGTTGTTCACCAGGCATATGAAAAGATAGCCGTTCAACAGATGGCGTCCTATGGTGAATTTCAAACTTTAAAATTCTCCACGCAGACTCACATGCAGATACATATCTACAATCCAAATAAGCCTTAATCTCATCAATGGGTCTTTGGATTACCCCATCACCATTGCTTTCATCATTAACATATATTCCTGCTGTAATTCGATCTGGACCCTTGTTAATATACTTGAATAGATACTTCACAGCACCAGATTGATTGCACCACTCTACATTTATGTGTGCCTGATATTGTTTCAAGAGTGTTTTGTTATAAGGAACAACGTATCCGTTATCAAGTGCGACTTTGCTCTTTTCTATTGTCCGTCCGTTGTTGCGTCTCATATACCTCGGATATCCGTCATCGTCTACCGTTGTTTGCTCACAATACTTTTTAGGAAAGTGTTTAGAACATGCATTCTCAACCATGCATGGTGAACTCACATGTTCAATTCCGCATGGGCCATGCATCATGTGTTCACGCACCAAAACATAAAGTTCAGGATCCTCATTAACATCAGGAATTTCAGCTGAAATAAAATTGTCAATCTGGGTTGGACTGGGAAGCTTGTCATCCGCATGGAGGAAAAGGCAAATGTGAGCATGAGGAAGGCCGCGCTTTTGGAACTCTATGGTGTAAACAACTGAAAATATTTTGAAGAACAGATTTTAGTAAGTAAATGAAAATTAATAAAATACTAACCAAAATATATATAGAAAAGTTCTTACGTGCTTGAATTTTTCCAAAAAAACGGTTGTATTTCACATCATTGATAAAATAATCTAGCTTCTCCTTAAATACCCTAGAAAGCAAATCAGGCCTGTCTTCGGGACGTACATCATCCTTGTCAACTTCACGTGCAATCTCCGGCCATTTAGGATTACATGTAAAAGTAATAAACAAATCGGGGTATCCAAAATACCTACACAACGCCATGGCATCCAGATAGTTTTGCATCATATAGCGTGCACCGCCGGTAAAGGTAGATGGCAAAACAACCGGTTTTCCACTGGCGGATGCATCTGACTCACCATTTAAATTCAGTGTCCTAAGGTTACTGTATGTATCGCATCTCATCTTTTTTTGATTTGCTTTATGAAAATACAATCTTTCCGTCTCCATCATTGTATAACCATCCACAAGAAATTGTTGGAATAACTTTCTGCCTAACAGAATCAAATCTTTGTATTTATCTCGATTCATGATAGTGTAGGCAAAATATTCCCTCATTGTTAGTGTGTCACCTTTTCCGACCTTATCTGGATTAACACCCCTATGCAAAATTCCCAGCCTGTAACCATCTTGACCTCTAGGCATGATAACAGGGTACTGGAGAGCAAGGTACGACGGATGAAAAATATTAATTCTTTGAAACTCACCTGCCTGAGTTTGTAAAACAATATCTCGGTCGTGTTTGCAAGACTCTTCATCTCCTACAATAAGACCAGCTACTTCCGACATGGTAGGCATGTTATACTGTCTACCGTCTTTATCTCTTTTACCTATCAACTTCAGCTTGAAATCTGCTTGTTGATTTTCTTTGTATCGATCCCTAGCAACCCTGAAATTCTTAACCAAGGGATTAAGATTATCCAAAACATCCTTCACGGTCGCTATTATTTCCGGTATAATAGCATTAACTTTAGTTTCAAATCTTTCACCAGACCTGTAACAAATAATGTGCCATAATAATTTTAGAAACTGGATGAACATGATTGTAAAGATCATAATGGAATACTAATTGATATACCTAACAGCTCGCTTTCTATTTGCAACTTCATTTTCTGTGTCAACTATGTAAAGTTGACAAAATTTGGGAGGTTGACCCGGCTCAGGTAGAAGACTACCAATCGAATGATGATTCTGACCATTTAGCCTAAAGACAAAAGGACCACGACCTCTGTTGTTTATGCTTTTGTCAATACGACCCCCCATTGATGTGAATGAGAACATCTGATTATACGACCGAATGTTTTCAATGAAGGTTCGACTGTATTGACTGTTATTTGTAAGCAAATCGAGAATGAGTCTTGGTGGATGAGGAGGGTCAGGCAACATGACCTTTCCACGACCACAACACATTGAGTAAGCCGTCAATTTTAAATTAGCATTCCCAACACGTGCTTCATTTTCCCAAAGTTTTGCATTGCAAATAGAACATGTGTAAGTCATCTCTCCAAAGTCAATGTATTCTGTTGAATAGATTAAAATTATGATATTTATTGCAACATATATTGTAAAATTGGTGCATATAATGATAATAAAGAGTTACTCCATTATTTACCTTTTGACAACCCAACATACTTTTGAATTTCTGGAAGATGGTTTAAAGAACCATCGTTTTGAAAATCAATAGTATGTACCTCCGACGGATTTACATTTCTAGCTCTTGTTTTTCCTCTTGGCTTGTATACACGCTTTGCAACAACTGGAGTTTGTGTATTATTACCCACATTTGTTGTTTTCGAATTTGAAGAACTTGCAGCATTTGTATTTTGGTTAAACTTGGAGGTTTTCCTTTGTGCAAGTGACGAAACAGCAGTAATTGGATGCTTACTGGAAGTTGCATTAGTATGGTCTTTCATGACGAAAAAATATTATCATAAGTCAAATATAATATATAAACTAAAATTTCATTTAATAAAAAGATTGAACTTACAGTTTGTAATATCAGATAATGGGAAACCTGGATTTTGCGAATAACATGGGTTTGTATATTGTGCAGGAGTTACAAAAGATGGGCTTTTAAACATTGAATGGTTGTTGCTAGATGCAATCGAACATCTATTTGTATGAACTGCAATTACCAACACAAATAACGTTGTAACGATTAAATGTACGACTTAAACTTTAAATTCATTAGATTAAAAAATAAAGTAATGAGTTTAAAACGCACCATTTGTGACATCAGATAATGGAGTGCTTGAAAATTGCAAAGGGGTTGTTATACTCGAAACTTTTGGTGCGTTCAAAACGTGGATGGAATCACTTTGAAATGGGCTGAGTAACATACTTCGACTAACAGCTAAAATATAATGATAAAAAGTATACAAATAAGCATATAAGCATAATACAGAAAAATGTATATAAAAATATCATTATGTTGTTCATACCGTTGGAAGGAGTAGTCGTATTCTCACTTGTTTTTGTTCTTATTCTTTGCGCACCTGTAGAATATAAAAAAAATTGTTATTGCCTATGGTGCGCTTTATATAGATACAGTACATGATGTAATGGCTATAAATAACAAATAAAGTGTTAGTGTAATTATCAATTGTAGATGTGTTTTATGAAAGAATACCTAATATGCTTGAAGAGACTGTAGGAGATGAAGAAGAAGATCCATCTAAATGTTTCATTCTTTTTGATCTTAGGATATCCATACGTATAGATCTCTTAATCTTCTTGTTTGGATCCATCGCAATTCTAAGAATAATGGTGTGTGAAAACTAAAAAATGATCTTAAATCAGATAAGGTCATTCCATGGTTTGTTTTTTGTGTGTTCCAGGGATTTAGAAGAATTAAGGGGGGAAAAGGTTGAGAGTGTTTTATTTACGTTTTTCAACTTTTTTGAAATCAAAATAATTAATTTTTGTTGCAATATTCTAGGGAGAGTATTTGAGTAACAAATATCATCTTCTCAAAATAGTTTTTTGTTTGTTCATTATATTACACAATGATTCATAATGAAGTATAGCATCTATATATTTTAAGTTGATATGCATTTGGAAGGATTATCTTATTCTTCATTATGTATGATAGTGTGTTAATGAAATATTTATATCCGTTGGTAAATTAATAAAATATGAGAGTATAATTGATAAATGAACAAATAAGAGAATCAAATGACATGCAATTTATATTGATTAAACAGAAATTCACAAACGAAACTTGAAAGACTAAAACAATTAAACAAAAAACGTAAAAAGAAAATTATTATTGAGGACATTGTTGAATTAACGTTTTAAGCTTCAAAAATCATCATCAAAATCTTCATCTTCTATAGCATCATCATCATCAGCATCTGCATCATCAATGAAGCCGTCCATATCATCCGCATCATCCGTATCTTCATAACTAACAGGTTCAGAATCATCCAAATCAATACCAGCTTCTTCATCAATGAAATTGTTAGTATATTGAATATCAGTAGTGTCGTCAGTGATAACATCATCATTGATATTCTTATTGTCAATGTCTTCATCATTATCCTCATCAATAAGAGCATACTTGTTGGGTTTAGATCGTGTAGTCATCTTCTTGTTTGTGGAACGACTGAAAGATATAGGTGACGCATCGTCTAACTCCTATGTTCAAAATGCATTGCTAAATTAGATTAAACATGTATAGATTGTTTTCATAAAAAAGTTATTGAAAAACACAATACTAAACAATTTGGATTTAATATATCAAGATACCGTGTTTTCATATTTTGGACTTTTAGCATCAGCGACTTCTTTATTAGCTTGTATATTTTCTTCGTCGGAAGAACTTAGATTCACAACATTGTTGTGTACAACACTGCCATTCTTCATTAATCGTCTCCTTTTACTTTTAGTGGGGAATGGCTGCAAAATTATAAAATATTAAATGTTTGTCGAAACAAATAATATTGATATAGGATCATGTGTATATATCTTGTCAGTATTACCACTTCGTCATCTGATATATGTATTACTTGTTTTTCGTGTGCAGCTTCAACAGAAGACGTTTTTGATTCATACCTTTCTTGTTCCTTGGTCACCTGCAAATATAGATCACGAAAAAAATAATAGGCTGATAACTTAAAAAAAATGGAATATTGGTTGGTTTTATTGTAATACTGATAAACTGAAATAATCAGATATCTTGGTTTAGGAATGATAAGTACCTTGGGGGAATCTTTGTTTTCCATTGTTGATGTTATACGTATAATTGTTTCCTGGTTTTGTGATGATAAGGATACATTGAGTGTATATCTAACTCAAATCTACAACAAATCTCAATAAGATCAAGCTACAATACAAGAAACATGATGCTATGTATGATGTAATAAAAGATTTCTAAATATGATTAAAAATCATTTTAACTAGAAGTAATAAGAACAAGTTAAAGGTTATGTTTATGTCTAAACAAAATGTGTAAAATACTTAATCTCATGTTTATAACTTGTTGCTAAACTTTACCTTATATTTTGTCGTTAACAAAACATGGTAAAAGATCGTAAAATATAACTAACGTTTTTAGGACGATATTTGTATTAACAGATAGGATTTGGGTTTTTAATTATTTTTAATTATATATTAAAAATGGATTCAACTTTTTAGTTTTGGTGTGACAGAATCTACCTAAAGCTCTATTTTGTCTTTTGCTTTTGTTCCATGTTATATGACAGTTAGGATGGCCAACGTTTTTCCATTTAATGGGCTACCTTTTAGTGTCTTGCATATGGTGTAAGTTGCAGCACATGTCCTTTTCCAGTCCCTTATTTGATCATGGGAATTATGTTGTCATTGGTTTTAGATGTAGATGTACAGATGTGGTAGTATGTCAAAATGAATCATTTAAGGTTAAGTTTTGTAATGTTGGTATGCATTATTCTTTAGTTTTATTTGGGACCCTATCATCCTTATAGTAAAAAATAGCCTAAAAAATAATGAATTTTGCTCATCAAAATTGCGTTGATAGCCAAAGAACAAATATCGAAATAATTGAAGGAAAAATTCATTGTCATTAATCATTTTCATACAAACTATACATTACAAATTTGTACATTATATTTTTCCAAATTACATTATTTGCAAAGCTCAGTTATGATATGTATCTTCTTCCATTTCTGTTATCTCACTTCCTATTGTTTGACTTTGTTGTTTCTTCACATATATGCGGCATGTTCTATCTGAACTAAGTGAAACCATACTTGTTTAAGGGATTGCTAGACCCTGAACATAATGGAAATGACCAAATAAAATCCCATGCTACACATAAAAACGCAAATAATTATCACCGAACATGCTGCATTAATATTAAATATTAAATAATCCATAATAAGTTCAAAATTTTATAACATAATAGATCATGCAATAATTGTTTTTCAATCTATATATGTTTCTTTTGATCACAATGCAGCTTCTTGTTAACGTTGCTGTCTACGGATTCATTGTCAATAACATCCACTTTCATTGTCTTTTGATACCTGGTATCTTTGTCCTTTCCTACGCTGTCTGGGTCGTAGAATAAGGATTCCTAAATAATGAATAAATATTCATTAGTTATGAGGAAAGTATAAAAGGAGAATGTGTAATTGCATGTATGTTTAAAAAAAATAACGTACAATTTGCTTAATTTGTATTAAGAAGGTCAGATATAACATGTTCATCATTGGTCATTTTGGCAACGTTGTAGGCATACAACTCCTTCTCAATGTTACTGTGAGAAATATCCACTTTAAAAGCAAACTTACTCCCCACGAGCTGTTGTAAAGCTGGCGGGAAAGAGTGCACATCAACAGCCTGTGCAACAAAATATAAAAATTTTACAGTTTGCAAACTAATTTAATTATAACACAAAATATTGTAAAATATGTTAGCCAAACCTGTTCTTGTATTTCTAGCAATTCCCGAGCACTGCTGTTGATAGTCCTAGAGATTTCTCTGTCAAATATTATGAAGGAAGTACTCCCACTCCTATCAATAACTCTGACAGAGACCTTAAACCTATAGTAAGTTTAGTAGATGTTTTATACCATGAACTAACATTAATACAAACTGGATAGATAATAAGTAAATGGTAAATAAAATACCTAGGGATAACAATTTGTGGTTTGGTTTTGCAAATCCTACACCACATATCGTCTTTTCTTGGTATTCCATAAGAAATTATACTTTCAAGTTCATTGGCATCATTCAAATATGTAACATTCATGTCACATTCAGAGCAGCTAAAGTAGAACCAAGAATTATCAGTCTCCAAACATACGATGGTTGCCAATACAACAGCATGTCCGGGCTGTCAAAGGAATTATTATAAAACAGTTATATGCTACCTTATATCCAATTTTATTTTGTCATTATTAAAAAGAGTTTAATGAAACCTTTTCTGAATCGCGCACATCTTGTATGAAACGAAAGGGAAAACAGTGCAAGATATCGTCAATGTAAGTTGAGTTGTACTTTTCGGAGTTAAAAGATATCCTAGAAGCAATTTTCTTTTCATAATCCTCGAGCATCAACCTGCATTAAAACGAAAAAATTGCCTTATTGAAAAAATAAAACTTGTTCGATAATGCACGTTTGATACAATAAACATGTTTCACATACTTGTGTCTGAATTCTTTGATTTCAGGGATATCTGAGTTTATCAACAAACGGGTAGCATGATAATCGCTATGGACACTTTCATTAGCTGTAAAATAAATAATGGATAGTATTATTGAATAACATAAATAAGTTTGCAAACGATTATCTGTTTATTTTTAGTCATTCGATAAAACACATTTAAATTAATTATTAGTACTCACATGTTTCATAACGACCATATTGCACGATGATGACGATACTTGGTTGTTCATATCCTTCTTCGCTACTAACATACTCGTTTATCCGGCAAGCATAGTCTCCATGGAAAGTGCAGTGCAATCGATTATGACTACAGGAAATGATGATATTAGCTATGAACTTTTTATAAATAAAAGTTTATATACAAAATGATCACGGGTCAATAGAAACCACATACTTTAAATCTACAATATCGAACTCTAACAACATTCTAGGATAGCCATTGAATTCCACATCTTCAATATCATAACATCCTGTGATAAAACCTATCACATCTGCACTTAGATGTAAAATATGCTTAGTTATCACAATAATCTGGAGAAGAAGATTATAGTTTATGTAATAAATTTGTATGTTAAATAAAACTTACCAACATATTCATTATCAACCAAGTGGTTATTTAGTATCGTATCGAAGGGAACAAAATGGAATCGATTTAAGGGTGCTTCAAAACTGTTGCAATTCTGTACTTCGGTGTTTTGGTAAAAGTTAATTTTGTAAGGGTGACCTGTGTACTTAAGTTGTCCATGGTACTCGTCAACACAGAAATTGGATACATAAACATAAGCACCTTCATCAAGGATTTTGTCAAAATGATTGACTAATTCACTCGCAACCGATCCATGTATTCTTTCACCCTATTAATAAAGACACATAATCACAAACATATATAGGCGAATGAGAATTGGTTTGTTAAAATAAATTTTCAACAGATGAAGAAAGGACGTACATCCTTATCCATTAGGATGAACCCCAAGCTCGTTACGATGTTTTGTTTCGACCATTCCTTCCATAATCTGTCAATCTTTACACAGATGGTTTGTTTTACCTTGCTGGCAGTCAAGGCCTTCAACAAAACAATACCATTAGGGGATGTCATTATAAGAGTTTTTGGTTGTTAATGTTGTAGTTTTGAATATAGGGTATTTGTTTTTCCTGGAGTTTGTTGTAGATTTGAATTATTATGAATAATAGTTTCCTAAAATGTTGTACAAATGCTTATCATACATTGACCAGGCTTGGTTTTCCTAAAATGTTGTTATACATTTGAAAATAAATTATATTGTATTTTTTAGATATAATGATGTCTGTTATATTGAGACTAATAACCTTTAGTCAATCGTATTAAATAGATCAAGTTTTATTCTACACAAACCATTAGTCCACACATTAGTCTTACACATACCATTAGTCTACAATATAAAATAGCCAAAAAAATATTAACTTTTGCTCAGCGAATTCGTGTTGATAGCCAAAGATAAATATCCGAATAATAGAACCCAAAAATTCATTGTTATTAATCATTTACATTACAACTTTGTACATTATATTTTTCCAAATTACATTATTGGCAAAACTAAATTATGATAATGTTTCTTCTTCCACTTCCTTGTATAAGAGCAGCGATGATATGTTTCTTCTTCAACTTCGATGGCTAAGAGTAAATGCAGCTAATAGAATGCCACCTTTAGAAAGCCGAATTCTTAAAAAATCTGTAAATACAAAGGTTGAAAGTTAGCATTAATAACTATCTTATAATTCATAAAATATCAAGGAAATAAGTGAATATGGTACGTTATTACCCGGTTGAAGTTTGAAGGAATAGATTCCAGTCTCTTAACATTCATAATATAAGTAACCTGAAAAACCTGCGAAAAAGAGAAAACAAATGGAAAACATATATGCTCCAAATAAACCTGTTTCACATGTCAAAACTGTCCAAATAACAGGAAACAAAAAAAAGCATTATCAAATACCAAAACAGTTTAATATGAAATCACAAACAACGAAATAGTTCAAAAGCATAAAAAATGCCCATACTCAAGTCCAAAACAACGAAAACAAAATGTATCATCGCGTGGGAAATGCAGCCCACACAATTATTCAGAATAGTACGACTGTGTGCAACACAGTTTAAGCAACCCAAACATAAGTCCAAAAAACAACCAAAGGAAATGTATGATTGTGGGAAATGCAACCCACAATTGATGCAAGCAAAAGTAAAATGTTTAACTGAATACTGTTTCAACAAAGCCAAATTACGGCTTTTCAATTTTGATGTCCTTCAAGAGATCAAGTTTGGGTTTCTTGTTGGGGGTCTCGTCTGAATCATCAAAGGGGATGGCTTCCAATTTTTTTTTCTCCGGGCTTGTAGCCGTGTCTTTGTCCACTGTACTCGGGGTCTTGTTCTCTCCGGTCATTGACAAAGCATCCTAAAAACAGATTTAGCAAACAAAACTAAAAGTATTACTCAATCATGGTTCAATTAGTACTAATTGACAATGTACTAAACAGAAAAAAATAGTAATTTAATGTTGATACCTTGACACCGCCACACCCAACAGACGATTCTGCATTCACGCTAGCAGACCCACCATTGACAGACTCCTATACAATAACAAAAAAAAAAAACAAATATTATATTTGTTATTCATATAGTTAAATTTCAACCACATTTTATATTATAGAAGATGTGTACCTCATTCTTAAGGACTTTTTTAAGCAGTTCATCGATGACATGTTTGTCATCGGTCATCTTCACAACGGTATACACATACCACTCTCGTTCAATATTGTAATCTGCAACATCAATCTTGAATGCAAATTTTCTTCCCACAAGCTTCTCTAAAGCTTGTGGGAATTGATCAACATCACCAGCCTGTGAATGTCAAATAGATAGTAAGAAATTTTCAAAATCATTTGTATAATTTATATGTTAGAAGGGCTAATGACTGATGTACCTGTTCCTGTATCTCCACCAACTCTCTAGCACTTTTGTTGATGAGTCTCGAGACATCTCTATCAAAAAGTATCAATGATGTACTCCCGCTCCCATCGATAACCCTTATCTGAACTTTGAACCTACAATCGTAAATTTAAAGCTTCATAAGTCACAATAAAGACAAAGTTTTTATCAATTCATAATAAATATAAAGTTTTTTAAAGTAAAAGGATGACAAAGTACATGTGTATAATTTACTCTATTAAAATACCTAGGGATAACAAACTGCGGTTTTGTCTTGCATGTTTTACACCAAATGTTATCATTTGGGTTCACATCAACAGGCCCATCTCCTTCGAGATCAACAACAAATTCATTTTTATTGCTAACTTTTTTGTTGCATTTCCTACAACTCATGTAAAACCATGAATTTTCGGTCTCCAAGCACAGAATAGATGCAAGCAATACAGCATAGCCAGACTGTCAAAATGTCATATATATACAATGTTATTCATATAACAATCATTTAAAGTGCTATAAATAAAACAGAATTGACAAATAAACATTGGATCATTTCAATAGAATATAACATTTATACCTCATCTAAATCCCTAATTTCTTCAATTGAACGAATAGGGAAGCGATTCAGAAACTCGTCATGAGTTGAGTTGTAGGACCCTTTGCTAAGAGAGATCTTAGAAGCGGTTTTGGTTTCGGCACCATCAAGCAAGAGCCTGCATAATGATAATACGTTATTAATAATATTAATCAGAGATAAACCACGATCATAAACTTTATTTGACAGTAATAGTACACATACTTGTGCTGGAATGCTTTAATTTCTGGTATGTCCTCGTTAATGAACAACCTTGAACCGAAATATCCATTTTGGACACTTTGCTTATCTGTTACATAAAAAATAAAGTTTACTTTTAATCAAATTATATAATGTTATGAATATTTATGTAACCACAAATCAATTCACAATAAAGATAAAGTTTACTTTATATAATGTTATATAAAAAATAAAGTTTACTTTTTAACAAATTATATAAACTTTACCTCTCCATATTTTGTATCTGCCATACTGCAAAACTACCACAATCTTTTGATTGGAGGAGTTATCATTAATTACGTAATCATTGATTTGCTTCGCAAACTCTCCCCAGAATGTGCAGCTTATTTCATTGGAACTGTAAACAAAATTAATTTGAAAGCTTATGTTGGAATCTAAAATGTGTATACCATATACCCAAATGTTTCAAATAAGACAAACCTCATATCCTGTAGATGGCATTGCAGTTTCTGTCCTGGTTTGCCGTTAATCTCCATCAGTTCAAGATCACCACAACCAGTGAGAACACCAATGATGTCTGAAAAAATAATCAACAATTTCATGTAGAAAGTAAAATGTATGAATAACATATAGAATATGATGGTATAAATATAATTGAATACAAAACTCACCAATACAACCATTATCAGGTATATGGTTTTTTAGAATTTTTTCAAATTCTACGAAATGGAAAACATTCTGAGGACCATCAAAGTTGGTAGTTTGCTTCACAACAGTGTTACGATAGAAGTTAATCTTGTAACGATGTTCCGTGTATTTGGTTTTGCCCTGGTACTCGGCAACACCAAAATTGGACAGGTAGACAGCAGAGCCTTCCAAAAGGAGTTTCTCAAAGGTATTGAGAAACTGACTTCTCACAGATCCGTGAATCCTAGAACCCTATTAACAAAAAAATAAACACGACATCAAATGGTTTAAAAAAAAGGGAAATGTGTAACAGGTATTATAAATTAAAGGTTTTTGGCAATACCTCTTTGTCAACAAAGATCAATTCCAGGTTCTCAATTCCCATGGATTTACCGTACACATTTTGTTTCCAGCACCGGTCAACTTTAACACAAATGTTCTGTGTTTCTTTTCTTGCCGTCAGGTCCTTGACCATCACAATTGAGTTAGGGCTAGACATCTTAATACTTATGATACTGAATATAATTTCTGTAAGTGATGAAAATGACTGGTGAGGGTTTCGGTATTTATACAATAAGGATATTAGGGTTTCACAGAATGATCAGGTTTTCAAAAAAATTTAAGTTTTGTTATTATCACATTTCATTGATTTAAAAAAATTAAATATTTGTTCTTATCATAATTTAAATGAGAAAAATATATCATGGATCTGGTTAGATTAAATCATTTTTGATAAGATTTCGAAAATATTTCATATCCATCAAAAGTTAAATTTTAAAAAATTTATCAGATATAAAAAATAGATCGGATTTGATAAAAAAAATTAAATTTTAAAAAATTTATCAGATATTCTTGCAAAATGAATAAGGTTTGAAAAAATCATAAAAATTTAAATAAATATAAATTGCATTTACTTACCTTGAGATGGGTTTTAATAATAGTTTCTTGTCAACCATATTCATAGGTGGTGAGCTTGGTTTTAATCATACCTTCCTGTGTTTCCGAATGAAAGATTATCATAAGTGCAAAATAATTTATCTCAACTAAAATTAACTTTAATCAAAAGATTCAACTTACAGTTGGTATTCGAATCATAGGGAAACAATGATTTTTTATCAAACCGGATTATTCATTTCAGATCCTTCAGTTCAAATCCGTGAAACAATTATTTTTATCAAAATGGAATCATAGGGAAGCAATGGTTTTTATCAAAATCGAATCATAGGGAAACAATTGAAATGTTTGATGAAGAAAGGTGGTTTTTAGGAATGAAAAGTTCAGATCCGGAATGTATATTTCTTTTAAGAATATGGACCCACTTTCTTGGTACTTCATTTAGAAGGTTTGACATTTTAAGCATGAATTTTTTATAAATATGGCCCGAATTTAGTGGTGCTTCCTTTATAAGCTTTAAGTTTTTAACAATTCCAAAAAGTAACTGATGAAAAGTTTGAGGATATGGTCCGAAATTTGTGGTTCTTCCTTTCAAAGCTTTGACTACCGAATTTAGTGACTTATTAAATTCTTTTGGTTTACCAAAAATAAATTTAAGTTTAAATTATTATAGCAAAATTACCATTGTAGACACCCTAGAATTTCAGCATTCATTTTTTAATGGGGCATAATTGTCTTTTTTATACCTTGATTTATTAGAAGATATAGATACTGGAAGTTGAATATTATAATGAAAGCTAATAGAGAGTAGATAAAAGATAATAATACTATACATAGTACAACACTTTCAAAAGTATATACATAAAGCAAGTTTTATTTTATTGGTGAAAAAATGACCCACGTGTCTATCTAAAGGTCTTCATCTACACTCATCTTCCTTAACGTGACTGTAACAAAAACTTCAAACAAAACTTCCATATGTTTCAAGATTTTGCTTCTACATTTTTTACCATTCTTTGTGCCATTTATTTCTTCTTTCTACTAAATTATATCACACATCATTCACTCATCACAACACAACTTAAAATCGATTCAAACCACCATAAACGTAATGCCCTGTGCCGTCCAGTTGGGGGTGGCCGAGCACCCTCCAGCCCCCCCACTGGCTCCGTCCCTGCCTATACATCTCTTTCATCTTGGGCTTCGTCGTATCATAAAGACGTGAAACACTAACGAACTAAGTATAATTTCCATGTTTTTATAACCAACTACAGTATAGATATGGCATGCTTTTAGTTGAACATGATCTAATTGCCAAATTATAAGCCTTGTAAATGAAATGAATATATGGTATATAATGCATGTATGATATATATTCATGGAGAATGCACATTATGTGTTGCATGTGATAACTGTTAAAAAAAGTGGTCGATCTACAAATTACTCCGTATTACACTTTCTTTCTTCATGGAGAATGCACATTAGTGCCTTATGACGAGTCTTTGCTTAAGGAGGTAAAAGTAACAAATTTGATTTACATTTTAATTACAAACATTATTTTGTAGCTTTTGGTAAATTAAAGTTTTTATCATTTTGAAATATATTGTTTTGAGTACTAACTTTCTCGTTTAGTCTTTTGATCACATATGTAACCTAGTTTTAATTACTGTGAATGTTGTTGGACAAATTCTATTTATGTATTTAGTTTATGTAGAACGTATGGGTCAAAAGGGTGAAAGTATTGGGTTGGGTTAAACCTTAACCCAAACAGCCCGTTAGTAAATTAGTTAGTTATTTGACAGTTATTAGTTATTGTGAAACGTTACAATGCTTCATGTGGCAAGAGACATGTCGTTTCACAATGTATGTAAGGTCTTAGTCGAGTCAATGTAAACATATCCTTTATTTCAGATTCAATACAACAGTGTTTACATTATATTGTTTCCACAAATATTTCTCAGTTTCACTCTCACATACAATGGTTAATTACAAGCATGTATTAATGAAGAATTGGCTCCAAACTAAACCTGTGAAACCAATCCAACATTGGTATCAGAGCGTAGGTTCTGAAGCCTGGAAAGAGCCAACACAGAAACACAACCAAATTACTCTCAACAAAAATCCCATGCACAAAGATGTGTCCCATGAATTATCATCTGGGGACAAACAAAAGAAGAGAATTTCTCCAGAAGGGAAGAGAATGTTAAAGCAAAAGGTTGAAGAGATTGTTTCCTACAATTCTTCAAAACTGCAGAATAAGCATAAAGAAAAAGGAGAAACTAGCAGTTACAGGTAGAGAGATAAAAGGGCTAGGTGCTACATGTGCAAGAAACGTGGACACGTTTAAGTGTCCAAACAAAAAGGAAGAAGCATCTGCATACCAAAACAACACAACAACAGAAATCCCAAACAACACAACCTTACATCAAAACAAAACCATGACACCCTCAAATCTGCAGAACCATGAAAAACTAAAGTATCATGAAAGGGTGCATGTTCTCACAGACTACATGGTGGAGGGTTCTTATAAAGAGAATTGGGACAACATATGGTATGTCAGTTCTGCATACAAAAGGCACATGAGCCCCATGAAACACCTATTCAAGAGAATGATCAATAGGTTCAAAGTAGAAGGTGTTGAAGAAGAAGAAAGGAAATTTATTGTTTCCTATGGTGTAGGTGAAGCAATTGTGGGTACAGATGAAGGAGACTTAGTGATGTCTAATGTACTATATACTCCAGAAGTGACATTAAACATACTAAGTATGGAACAACTAGAAGAACAAGGCTTTATTGTGACTTATGGTCATAATAAATGTAAACTGAAGTATATGTTTGATACCACTGAAAGTTCAAGGAAAGAAGATGCTGTCATGGAGGAACAAGATGAAGAAAGCATAATCACAAGCCACAACAGGTTTCTGGATGATTATTTTAGATCTTTAGATCTTGAAGAAGAATGTTCCCTGATCAAAGGCATGGAAGAACTCAAGATGAACAAACAGGATGATCATGATTACATAGATCATGATTACTTGAGTCTGAATGGAACCTTATATGCTATGAAGGTAAATACTTTCCCTAGATTTCTATCTTTTCTGGAATTGATTAAGATAGATAGATTGGTGTATGCAAACTGGGAAGTATTGGGAAGGAAATTTATAGAATTGTTAGAATGGTTCTACTTGGGATATATGAGACAGGATGTGTTAGGAAAGTTGCCACCAATCATTGGGGTGACAAAAGTGGACTTGTTAGGGTTGTACAAATTTGTAGATGATTTGGGTGGATATATGCACATCACACTCAACAACAAATGGTACCAAGTTGCACAACTCTTAGGTTTGACACAAGATGATCAAGAGGCAGTCAAAGAATGTTATAAGGAGTACATTGGAATGGTAAAAATCTACTATGAGGAAGCACTTAGATCCAAGCAAGGAAAGGCAGATGATGTGGTAGAGAGTAGCAAAGGAATTGCAGGACCACAGCCTGATGCATAGATGGATATATAAGATTTAAGTTTTTAACAATTCCAAAAAGTAACTGATGAAAAGTTTGAGGATATGGTCCGAAATTTGTGGTTCTTCCTTTCAAAGCTTTGACTACCGAATTTAGTGACTTATTAAATTCTTTTGGTTTACCAAAAATAAATTTAAGTTTAAATTATTATAGCAAAATTACCATTGTAGACACCCTAGAATTTCAGCATTCATTTTTTAATGGGGCATAATTGTCTTTTTTATACCTTGCTTTATTAGAAGATATAGATGCTAAAGTACAGTAATTTTTTTCTTCGGAAATCAAGGCCCAAAGGCCAAAGGTTATAATTATTTTCAAACTATTGACCCAATAAATATTTGCAAGAAAAAATTACACGGATGGTCCTTGTGGTTTACACAGATTGCATATTTAGTCCCCATTTCATTTTAATTACACCAGTCGTCCCTATTTTGTGAAACCTTGCACATTTTAGTCCCTAATTTGGATGGGCCGTTAGTTTGGCCGTTAAGTTATTAGCACCGTTAGTCCTTCGTTAATATTTTTTGCACTGTTAGTCCCCATTTTCTAACAAAAGTCCTCATTTTTTACACCGTTGGTCCCTACGTTAATATTTTGCACTGTTGTCAATCTTTTTACGTTTCCGTCCATTTTTTAACTTTCTCGTCCGGTTTTTTAACGTTTTCGTCCATTTTTTTACGTTTTTGTCAATCTTTTTACGTTTTCGTCCATTTTTTACGTTCTCGTCCGTTTTTTTACGTTTTCGTCCATTTTTTTACATTTTTGTCAATCTTTTTACGTTTTAGTCTATTTTTTTACGTTCTCGTTTGTTTTTTTTTTACGTTTTCATCCGTTTTTTTACGTTTTCGTCCATTTTTTTGACGTTTTCGTCCATTTTTTTACGTTTTGTCCATCTTTTTACGTTTTCGTCCATTTTTTTTACGTTCTCGTCCATTTTTTTACGTTTTCATCAACTTTTTTACGTTTTTGTCAATCTTTTACATTTTTCTCAATTTTTTTACGTTTTCGCCTGTTTTCTTATGTTTTTATTGGTTTTTCCCATTTTTTTTACGTTTTCGCCTATTTTTTGTGATTAAGTAAGTATACTAAAAGAAAATGTGACATTTTGATAAAAATGTGTCTGTGTTGATTTTAAATCACGATTTTGACCCCTTTCTGCTCTGAATTATCAAAAGTGTAAAACACGAAAGTAATCCGGAATAATGTTTTACATAAAGACACGTGAGATTTTAACCAGAAAATGTAAAACAAGGGATGTTTACTACCAAAACTCGCGAGTCTTGGGAAAAAATGGCTTAAGTTTTGGTAGTAAATAACCCTTGTTTTGCATTTTCTAGTTAAAATCTCGCGAGTCTTGATGTAAAGTATTATTTCGGATAACTTTCGTGTTTTACACTTTTGATGATTCAGACCAGAAAGGGGTTAAAATCGTGATTTAAAATCAACACGGACACATTTTTATCAAATGTCACTTTTAGTATACTTACTTAATCACAAAAAATAGGCGAAAACGTAAAAAATAGCAAAAACTGATAAAAACATAAGAAAACAGACGAAAACGTAAAAAAATGGACGAAAATGTAAAAAGATTGACAAAAACGTAAAACAGTGGACGAAAACGTAAAAAAATGGATGAAAACGTAAAAAGATGAACAAAAACGTAAAAAAATGGACGAAAACATTAAAAAAAATACGAAAACGTAAAAAAATAGACGAGAACGGAAAAAAAATAGACGAGAACGGAAAAAATAGACGAAAACATAAAAAGAACGGGCGAGAACGTAAAAAAATGGAAGAAAACGTAAAAAGATGAACAAAAACGTAAAAAATGAACGAAAACGTTAAAAAACCAGACGATAACGTTAAAAATGGACGAAAACGTAAAACGATTGACCACGGTGCAAAATATTAACGGAGGGACCAACGGTGCAAAAAATGAGGACTTTTTTAGAAAATGAGGACTAACTGTGCAAAAAATATTAATGGAGGACTAACGGTGCAAATAACTTAACGGCCAAACTAACGGCCCATCCAAATTAGGGACTAAAATGTGCAAGGTTTCACAAAATAGGGACGACTGGTGTAATTAAAATGAAATAGGGACTAAACATGCAATCTGTGTAAACCACAAGGACCATCCATGTAATTTTTTCTTGAATTTAAGATGTGAAATTTTATTAAATTATGGAAAAAATTACACGGATGGTCCTTGTGGTTTACACAGATTTCATGTTTAGTCCCTATTTCATTTTAATTACACCAGAGATACCTATTTTTTGAAACTTGTCACGCATTTAGTCACTAATTTTGATGGCCGTTAGTTTATCCGTTAAGTTATTTGCACCGTTAGTCCTCCGTTAATATTTTTGCACCGTTAGTCCTCATTTTCTAAAAATGTCCTCATTTTTTGCACCATTAGTCCCTCTATTAATATTTTGCACCGTTTTCAATCTTTTTACGTTTTCTTCTATTTTTTAACGTTCTCGTCCGTTTTTTTAACGTTTTCGTCCATTTTTTTACGTTTTTGTCCATCATTTTACGTTTTCGTCCATCTTTTTACGTTCTCGTCCGTTTTTTTGACGTTTTCGTCCATCTTTTTACGTTCTCGTCCGTTTTTTTAACGTTTTCGTCCATTTTTTTACGTTTTATTCAATCTTTTAACGTTTTCGTCCGTTTTTTTACGTTTTCATCCATTTTATTTTAAATTTTTGCCTAATTTTTTGTGATTAAGTAAGTATATTAATAGAAAATTTGACATTTGATAAAAATGTTTCTGTGTCGATTTTAAATCATGATTTTGACCCTTTTTTGGTCTGAATCATCAAAAGTGTAAAATACGAAAGTTGTCCGGAATAATGTTTTACATCAAGCGTCGCGAGATTTTAAATAGAAAATATAAAACAAGGGCTGTTTACTACCAAACTTAAGCCATTTTTTTTACCAAATTTATAACTTATAAACTTATAAACTCTTGTAAATTTTGTACTTGTGTAAATCCTCAAATTTATTTGAAAAAACGGATAAAAAATATATGAAAATGTGAAAAAAAAATAACAAAACATATAAAAATGGACAAAAACAGATAAAAACGTAAGAAAAACGGACGAAAACGTAAAGATGTTCATATAGTTTCTCCTCTAAGACATATACACTGGTCGGTGAGCCCGATTTAATATATAATGAACGAATGATAACGAACGAAAACGGCTTAAGTTTTGGTAGTAAACAGCATTTGTTTTGCATTTTTATCAAATGTCAAGTTTTTATCAAATGTCAATCATGATTTAAAATCGATACAGAAACATTTTTATCAAATGTCAAGTTTTCTTTTAGTATACTTACCTAATCACAAAAAAAGGGCGAAAACGTAAAAACATGGCGAAAACGGATAAAAACATAAGAACCCAGACAAAAACGTAAAAGCGGACGAAAACTTAAAAAAATGGACGAAAACGTAAAAAGATTGACAAAAACGTAAAAGTGGATGAAAACATAACAAAACAGACGAAAACGTAAAAAGATTGACTAAAACGTAAAAAAATGGACGAAAACGTTAAAAAAACGGACGAGAACGTAAAAAAAATGGACGAAAACGTAAAAAGATTGACTAAAACGTAAAAAAAATGGATAAAAATGTTAAAAAAAAACGGACGAGAACATTAAAAAATGGACGAAAACGTAAAAAGATTGACAAAAACGTAGAAAAATGGACAAAAACGTTAAAAAACGGACGAGAACATTAAAAAATAGACGAAAACGTAAAAAGATGGACGAAAACGTAAAAAAATGGACGAAAACGCTAAAAAACGGACGAGAATTTTAAAAAAAATGGACGAAAACATAAAAGGATTGGCAACGGTGCAAAATATTAACGGAGAGACTAACGGTGCAAAAAATGAGAACTTTTTTAGAAAATGAGGACTAACGGTGCAAAAAATATTAACGGAGGACTAACGGTGCAAATAACTTAACTGATAAACTAACGGCCATCCAAATTAGGGACTAAAATTGTGACAAGTTTCGAAAAATAGGTATCTCTGGTGTAATTAAAATGATATAGGGACTAAACATGAAATATGTGTAAACCACAAGGACCATCCGTGTAATTTTTTCTATTTGCAATAATTGTGTCAAGTTGGGCCCAAGCTTCAGCTCAGCTTGAAATTATAAGGCAGTCCAAGGGGTTTTCATCGGTTCGGTTATCGGGTTATTCGGTTCGGTTAGTTTAAGGAAAAAGAAATTTTGGTTCAAAATAAAAAACCGAACCCGAACCGAATTCAAATTTGATTCAACCAACCCGAATAACCAAAAACTGAATCCCTATAACCAAAAACCGAACCGAATAACACGAATTACATAATTTTAATTATATATTTTTAGAACAATTTTTTTTCAAGCTAAAATAATGTTATATTTATACTAAGAAAGAATTTTAGTGACTTTTTTTACCATATAAATACATAGAAAAATATATATTTATATGAATTTAGTTTTCATTGCCATAACCATATCCAAACTGATAACCTAATATTTAGTTCGGTTTGGTTAGCTTTTGACCAATTCGGTTCGGCTACAAATTTGGTTTAGTTTTTTTGGTTCGATTCGGTTTCGGTTTTCGGTTACTGTGGATATTACCCGATCCATGAACACCCCTAGCTGACTTAAGTTCTACTCGACAGCTCGACGAGCTTTAATCATCCATGCTTAAGTTCGAGTAATATTGAAATAAGATTCAAGCTCAGCTCGAAAAGCTCGTACCTATATGTAAACATTGTATTTGATAGTCAAACTCATCAATAAAGTCAAAAAAATATGCGATGAATTCAAAAGTAAAAGTAAAGAACATATACAAAATATTCGGGACATTAACATTTAAGGGCATTTACAAATATATCCAAAAGATCCTGAACTAGTGTAGAGACGACAGTTTGTTTAGTATCAAGTAGATCAATAACATCACGCAAACAGACGTATTTTTGATGTATCGATTCACACTAAAAAGTAGTAATTCAACCTGAACCAACAAGTTCCAACCCCTACCAACAAATATGAAATATTATATCATAACAACTTTGACCAAATTTAACCATCATCTGTAATGTACTAATGTGTGACATAAAAAATTTGTCTACAGAACCAAGACATAAACCATAATTTACATAAAATAGAAAGCATACAAACAAATGTTTGAACCCATTTTAGCTGAAGAACGATATAAGAGTACGCACAACTTTCCACAGAAAAACAAGACACCTGCGTAATTGAAACCAAACTTCTTCTTTTTTTGTCGCTCTCCTGTCTACACATCTATCTAATTTGTTCATTCACAAATCACTTCACTAATTTCCTTCTCATCATTCATTGACCTCCAAAATCCAAATTGAATCTGAATTGAGAAGTAGTTCTGCAAGTCAACAAAAAGTTAACCAGCAGGCATAAACCACTAACTTTTCTCATGCTAGTAACCAATTTATTTCTAGGAATTTATACCTATTTTTGATATTATATATGTATATTTAACGAGCATAATAACCGAGCTCGAGCCTAATATACTTAACCAACCAAGCTCGAGTCACGTTTTATTTACCTATCATAAAAACGAGTCGATCCCTAACTTGTAAAATATGTTACTAGTTGAACTCGAGCTAAAAGTGTAAGGCCTGAAACAAGCTCGAGCTTTGGCAAGCTCGGGTTCGTCTATGTGTGTTTTTACATTTCTACCCTTATTTGGTAGTTATATTAGGAATATTTTATTTTTAGGATTGTGTCCATTAAATTCCTAACGAGTTTAAATGTTAAGTGGGTATAGGATAGTATAAATTTCACTTAGCCAAGTAAGGGTAACATGTTGCACATTTAATAGTTTAGGGTACTAAAAGTTCCACTTAACTAAGTTCATGGTACTAAACTACATTTTTGCATATACTATTTTAAGATTAGTTTTGTTAACATTTGCTTATTCTACACATGTAAGAAATAAAATAAAGAATAATCAGAAATTCTTGTAAAAAATATATTAATGCATGCCTGCACTTCTGTTATTGCAGCCATTTCCTCGTAATAATCATTTGGGTCAACATAAGGCTATCCGTAATTATCACCTTTGTAAACATTCCTTCAAAATAACAATCACCTCGTCTGAATTCAACTACTCACAACCAACTTTAATCGCATAATTTTAACTTTCAAAGATAACCAATATTAAAAGCTACTAGTCGGATACCCGCGCAATGCGGCGGCGAAAAAATATAGTTATAATAGAAATATAATGAATGAATAGCTAATCCAACTCTCTCACAATTCCGTACCCGCTTACTGAATTCGTTACACAACACTCTGAAAGTATATGTTTTAGTTGTATGTGTTTGTGATTTTGATGTATTTCGTGAATAGTATAGTATATATCCAAGTAATTTCTCAACAAATAAGAAATACCCGGGTCGTGGTCCGTGTGAAGGTGAATGGAACCGTAGTTAACGATTTGTGAATTTGTGTAAAGAAAAGTGAAATAAAAGGGAATGTGATGATTTTTAAACTACAATTAATAAAATAACAAACAAACACGTAAATAGCACACGTAAATGAAGCACTTAAGTAAAATGTAAAATTAAACGTAAATCCCGGGCTAATCCTGAGATTAAAAGGTAACTACTAAAAATAAAAGGTCTACAGGTGAAAACTAAATTTTATAAAATTCTAAATGTAATTAAAGACTTTTTGGAAATTTAAAATTATATATATATTTTTTTCTTTTCTTTAATTAGAATTAATTAAAAAAACTCTTTTTGTATTTTTGTTTAAGATTTAAATAGTAAATAAAAATGAGAAATGACTTAAAAATTGAAATTTTAATTTTATAAAACCTAAATTAACTGAATACTATTATTGAAATTAAAATAAAATTTCTTTTGTCTTTTTGTGATTTATTATTAATTAAAAAGGATTAAAGATAACTTAAATTCTAATTTAATTATTGAAATAAATTAAAATGCAAATAATTAAGAAAAATGAAAAATTACTTTTTTAAAATTCTAATTTAACTAAAAACTAATTTTAAAAATAGAAATATTTTTTTGGGATTTTCTTTAATTAATATTAATTAAAAAACTAATTAAATTGATTTNGTCTTTGTTTTGTTTTGTTTTGTTTTTTTTTAACTGCATGGCTAATTAAATTCTTTACCAAATGTGTAATTTTATATTATATGTGTATCAAATGAACACAATTCTACATTTAATGTCTTAAAATTCAGCATTACAACATGGGGTTTTTGCATATATATCCAAAGCATGCATAAAAACCATTGTACTATGTGCATCAAAAACTTGTACAAAGGATATATATGCAATTATTCACTTTGGGAGGGATATATATGCAATTCTGCCTTAAATTAAAACATAATTAATACTCCTTTTAAAACACCCCATTACTTAAAAATATAATAAGTCATTCACATTGTACAACCAGTTAAAAGAATAGCTATCAAATTAAATATAACCAATTAAAACACCCTCTTATTAAAAAGTACAATAAAAATTTCGCAATGTACAATCTAAACAAGCTACAACATAATCCAAAATATAAAATAATTATATACACTAATTAACATTATTTTTAAAACACCCCTAAAATGGAAAGTACATATTATTATACATATTGTACAAACTAATAAAACACACAAAAGTTTATACAATCTAACAAGTTGATGGTACATATAATTTAGAAAACCAGACCGGACCACGGGTTCAACCGGGAACCGGTGCCGCCACTGGTTCGGATAGCCAATAAAAGCCATCCGAAAATGAACCAAAGAGGACCGATTGGAACCGAGACAAACTTGTGAGCCATGCCTTATCAGGATATATTTTTTCGGTTAATTGTCACAGGGTACCCGCCGCTGCAACGCGCGGTGTAACACCCCCATTTTCACAGACCGCAACGGATGTTAGGTCTGAGTTATTACTTCATGGAATCATAGTTACAATAATTGAAAATGACTCGAAAAGATGATCAAGAGGCAGTCAAAGAATGTTATAAGGAGTACATTGGAATGGTAAAAATCTACTATGAGGAAGCACTTAGATCCAAGCAAGGAAAGGCAGATGATGTGGCAGAGAGTAGCAAAGGAATTGCAGGACCACAGCCTGATGCAGAGATGGATGAAGATGCCCTGGATGAATCTCCAAGAAAGAAAAGCAAGATTGCAAGAGATGAAGTCAAAGAAGAAAGCAACTACACAAGTGAACACACAGAAGAAAGCAGTGATGAGTTTTTTGTCATCACTTGAAAAGAACCAAGCAGCAAGAATTTACAACATTCAAGAATTAGGGAAGAGATGTAACCTAGTTTTAATTACTGTGAATGTTGTTGGACAAATTCTATTTATGTATTTAGTTTATGTAGAACGTATGGGTCAAAAGGGTGAAAGTATGGGGTTGGGTTAAACCTTAACCCAAACAGCCCGTTAGTAAATTAGTTAGTTATTTGACAGTTATTAGTTATTGTGAAACGTCACAATCCTTCATGTGGCAAGAGACATGTCGTTTCACAATGTATATAAGGTCCTTAGTCGAGTCAATGTAAACATATCCTTTATTTCAGATTCAATACAACAGTGTTTACGTTATATTGTTTCCACAAATATTTCTCAGTTTCACTCTCACATACAATGGTTAATTACAAGCATGTTTTAATGAAGAATTGGCTCCAAACTAAACCTGTGAAACCAATCCAACAACATATAGTCCTTAATGCGTATGTAATCTTTTTCAGAAAGTTAAAACACTTTCGACGTGGAAATGCACTTTGTGTCCATATACCATCGATCTCCAGTTCAATTCTCAAAATATATATGCTCATCTCAGTTTCTTCATTGTTTGACCAGCAATTTGAGATACATATTCATAGAGTAAGTAGTACAAAATGGAATGGTAATGATGAACATGTTTGCTGTGTTGTAAAGTCCTACAACAAACCGAAGAAGCTAGCAGCGGATAACCTGATTTGATGAAGACCTCGACACACACAAACCGTTGTGTCACGACAGAAAACACACACACACCGTATGGCTCTCAAAGACTTCGTTTATTGAGAACCTAGAAAAGAATGAACGGTAAAATAAACCTCCTCCCCCACACCTCCTTTTATCTGTAATAAACCCTTCAAAGACTTTCATATTTTCTTTTTCTGTAAAATGACTAAGAGTTTGAAAAATAACTTTTCCAAAAATCGTTAACCTTTGAAAAGAAAAAAAAAATAAATAAAATAAAAAAAATAATAATAAAAAAAACACTTGAAGTAAATAAACCCTTTTTTGTTGTGTATACCACCTTTGCATGTAAAAGGAAAAAACCCATCACTTTCTTGACGTAGAGGTCTTTACCTAGATTATACAAAAACGAAAGGTTTCTTTTATCTTTTTCAGGCCGTTATTGTAGTCCGAATCAGATGAATAACCGACCCCTCTTATAATTACCGCCACAAACTTTGAATCTTCTTTAACCCAAAAGCTCAAGAACCTTGAATGTTGTTACACCTTGGTTGCGAAAGCCTCAACAATTAAACCCTTCAAGAAAACGCATCCATGGTCGCACAGTGTGCGTGCAAGTAACACGCAGCCCTATCGACACCGTTGTTGAAGCCTCGATTGGCCCGAAACCCCAAAAAAGAAGCCCTTGTGTCCAGGGGCGGAGTCCAGATTTAGTTGGCGGCCGAAGTTCATTATATCAACCCGAAAAAATAAAGAGTTTAAGATGTGTGTTCAACTTAGTTTATAACAAAAACAATCACAAAAATTTACGAATGCCATTACTATATGTAATTTCTAACATATTTAATGCATAAAAAGTATAGTAAACTCAAAATATAAGTTTGTTTTTTTTTTTTTTTTTTTTTTTTTTTTTTTTTTTTTTTTTTTTTTTTTTTTTTTTTTTTTTTTAAATATCTATTTTCATGTTTCCTATTATATAACTAGGGAGAGTAACAAAGCCGGAACTATATAGGATTTCTTGATTTAGATTTTGGGTGTTCAAAAACTATCGGAATTCGGATATCCGAAAACTTGAATATAATTTATTAAAAAGTTGGGTTTTATGAAAGGACAGTTTTAGAACTCATATAAAAGTTTTTCAAAAATTATAGATATCTGGATATTCAGATATGTAAAACTGTTATCTGAAATTTCGGATATCCGAATAAAAATAAATAAAAATAAAAATAAAAGACGTTAGATTAAATATATTTCTTGGGTAAAAGGGATGTTTCACCCTGGTAAAATATAGATAAAATATTATGTCTAACATAAACCCATCATCGTAAATTTCGGATATCCAAATTTGTGATATAACTAGTTCTAAACAAGTCTCTTAAATTTTTTAAATTAAAAACAAAAAAATATTGTCCAAAATGTCTCATTTCATATTTTCGCTTCAGTTGCCACTTAGATATAGGAGATATTTTATGTCGGTTGTTTTCTTTTTCTTTCATTATAGAAAAGTCGTTAGTTAGGAGAGGCTCGTGGTATATTAAACGTTAAATTATGAGCTAAACAATGGTATCTTAATACAGTCATTCGGCTTATTGGAGGGGACCTAGCACCTGCTAGCCACCCCGTCCCTCCGCCCCTGCTTGTGTCGACTTCCGTTACAGAAACTTAACCCCCTAATGTATCTAGCTAGTATGGTTACTAAAACTATAACATTTGCTATATTCATACTACTGATTTCATCGGCTTTTGCTGTCTCCACCAAGGTTAAGGAACGAAAGGTTAGTGTTCTTCTTTTTACGTTTTGGAAAAACTGGCATGACCATAAGGTTGGTCTAGACTTGTATGTATATTGTTCTAACTTCTACTTCTGCATAACATGAGGAAGCACAAAGAACACTAATTTTGGTCTTCACGTGAAGTTCTTCATTTTGACCAAATGTGCCTACTAACATTATTATATCCTCTCTTTTTCTTTCTCTATCTTATCTCCACAACATCAAATCAAAATTCCTTTTACTTTGACGATAACTTCCACTTTTACTTCAAGATTTCAAAGTTTTGTTTTTCTATTTTTGGGCTTATGATTTTATGCTTTTTTAATTCTGGTCTGTTGCTTAATTTTGATCTTATAGATGTCTAAATGTTAATGGTCATCTATATTCCTATAAGTTTAGTTTTTCGGGTCGAGTTATCCGGGATCGGGTTATGTACGATTAATCTTGTTTATATGGATTGTTTTGGTTTATCATATTCGGGGTAGTTGCGATTAAACTTGCTTTCCATATTCACACTCTGAATTTAAGTAAGTTGGTTCGGTTATGGTGTTTACTGAATTTAAGTAAGTTGGATGGGAGTAGTTTAATGCTAGATCATATCTCACGTAATAAAGAAACTTTTTAGATTCATCAATTTGATTACTAAATAACTCCAACTAGTCAACTATTAGTTGAAGAAAGTTTATGTTATACAATAATATAGTATAGCATAAAATTTCTTCAACAATTAAGTCAACTAGTCAAGTATTAATAAGCTCGAGTAAAATTTACCAATAAAAACTAGATAGATACTTGAAGTTCAACACTTTGAGTACCATGCAAGAACTAACCATTCAAAATCGTCTTAGATCTTTTTTTGCATTGTCATGTGATTCTGTAAGTATTACAACAGTAGTGCATAGGAATGTCAAGTTATAATAATGTAGAATTGTGTTCATTTGATACACATATAATATAAAATTACACATTTTGTAAAGAATTTAATTAGCCATGCAGTTAAAAAAAAACAAAAAAAAAAAAAAAAAAAAAAAAAAAAAAAAAAAAAAAAAAAAAAAAAAAAAAAAAAAA
>LBNU01011597.1:1041-11112 GCA_014162995.1 Artemisia annua | reverse complement strand
TTTATACAAATAAACAATCACAAAAATTTACGAATGCATTACTATATGTAATTTTCTAACATATTTAATGCATAAAAAGTATAGTAAACTCAAAATAAGTTTTTTTTTTTTTTTTTTTTTAATATCTATTTTGATGTTTCCTAGTATATAACTAGGGAGAGTAACAAAGCCGGAACTATCTAGGATTTCTTTATTTAGATTTTGGGTGTTCAAAAACTATCCGAATTCGGATATCCGAAAACTTGAATATAATTTATTAAAAAGTTGGGTTTTATGAAAGGACAGTTTTAGAACTCATATAAAAGTTTTTCAAAAATTATAGATATCTGGATATTCAGATATGTAAAACTGTTATCTGAAATTTCGGATATCCGAATAAAAAAAAAAAAATACCTTAGATAAAAAAAAAAATTTTTGGTAAAAGGGATGTTTCACCCTGGTAAAATATAAATAAAATATTATGTCTAACATAAACCCATCATCGTAAATTTCGGATATCCAAATTTGTGATATAACTAGTTCTTAACATGTCTCTTAAATTTTTTAAATTAAAAACAAAAAAATATTGTCCAAAATGTCTCATTTCATATTTTCGCTTCAGTTGCCACTTAGATATAGGAGATATTTTATGTCGGTTGTTTTCTTTTTCTTTCATTATAGAAAAGTCGTTAGTTAGGAGAGGCTCGTGGTATATTAAACGTTAAATTATGAGCTAAACAATGGTATCTTAATACAGTCATTCGGCTTATTGGAGGGGACCTAGCACCTGCTAGCCACCCCCTCCCTCCGCCCCTGCTTGTGTCGACTTCCGTTACTGAAACTTAACCCCCTAATGTATCTAGCTAATATGGTTACTAAAACTATAACATTTGCTATATTCATACTACTGATTTCATCGGCTTTTGCTGTCTCCACCAAGGTTAAGGAACGAAAGGTTAGTGTTCTTCTTTTTACGTTTTGGAAAAACTGGCATGACCGTAAGGTTGGTCTAGACTTGTATGTATATTGTTCTAACTTCTACTTCTGCATAACATATACACATAGTACGACGTATCGTTTATAATGATGTGCATCTCAAAACTGATTTTACGTGTAAGAAAAACTTTGTAAGATATATAGCCAATGAGTTGTATTTAAGGACTTATATATACACATATTTGACTTATAGGAATAATAAGAGACTCCAAATTCTAGCAAAATTTATGTACACGAATTATTATTTAGGTAGTGCTTGGTTGGATGGTATAAGGGGTATGGAATAGAAACAGATTAAAATATGGTCGGTTAAAAAGAATATAATCACCCATTACCCATTACTAGGTGATAACCCATTTCTCAACAAATTGAGGAGAATAAAAACTCATTACCCTAGCTTCCCCATTTTCACTAAATAGCCACTAGTTAACCGTTCGGTTAATTAACCATAACTATTTTCTTCCTAACAAAATTGACATGGTGACCACTAAGAACACTAATTTTGGTCTTCACGTGAAGTTCTTCATTTTGACCAAATGTGCCTACTAACATTATTATATCCTCTCTTTTTCTTTCTCTATCTTATCTCCACAACATCAAATCAAAATTCCTTTTACTTTGACGATAACTTCCACTTTTACTTCAAGATTTCAAAGTTTTGTTTTTCTATTTTTGGGCTTATGATTTTATGCTTTTTTAATTCTGGTCTGTTGCTTAATTTTGATCTTATAGATGTCTAAATGTTAATGGTCATCTATATTCCTATAAGTTTAGTTTTTCGGGTCGAGTTATCCGGGATCGGGTTATGTACGATTAATCTTGTTTATATGGATTGTTTTGGTTTATCATATTCGGGGTAGTTGCGATTAAACTTGTTTTCCATATTCACACTCTGAATTTAAGTAAGTTGGTTCGGTTATGGTGTTTACTGAATTTAAGTAAGTTGGATGGGAGTAGTCTAATGCTAGATCATATCTCACGTAATAAAGAAACTTTTTAGATTCATCAATTTGATTACTAAATAACTCCAACTAGTCAACTATTAGTTGAAGAAAGTTTATGTTATACAATAATATAGTATAGCATAAAATTTCTTCAACAATTAAGTCAACTAGTCAAGTATTAATAAGCTCGAGTAAAATTTACCAATAAAAACTAGATAGATACTTGAAGTTCAACACTTTGAGTACCATGCAAGAACTAACCATTCAAAATCGTCTTAGATCTTTTTTTGCATTGTCATGTGATTCTGTAAGTATTACAACAGCAGTGCATAGGAATGTCGTATTCATTGGTTTTTGAAATATAACTTGAACATGGTTCTGTTTGTCTTTGAAGTAAACAAGTAGCAATATATATATATATATATATATATATATATATATATATATATATATATATATATATATATATATATATATATATGCTACATCATTTAGCCATAACAATTTAGCTTTGAAAGTAACAGGTCGTCTTTATTTGCCTTGCCTTGGATTGGATTATTAAACAGTAAAACACCCTAAAGTTACCTAATAAATTACCATAATATAAAAATATTACTCCATGTTACATGATATTTTACATTTTTTTTCTTTTGACAATAAAGATTCATATCATATCTGTTTGTGGACGCCTTAACCATAGCAACCAAAAACCACTCCTCTTCACGCCACACATAAGAATCCTTGGTACTCCATGTGCTCTTATGCCTCTAAATTGACGTTTGCATCCTTGAAAATACCTCATTTGATTAATATATATTTTTTTGTATGTGTGTCAATCATTAATTTCGCTTGGCAATAACATATGGGATTGTCTAACCAATGCCCTAAGGGCATTGGATAAAAACGCTGAGACCCCACAAAAAGTACAAAAAAGCTCTCAGGGCCCTACATGTTTTTACAATTTTTATGGGTCAGGACGTACTTTTTTGTACTTTTTGTGATGGTGGGGTCACTGCCTTTCTGACGTCCAATGCCCTTAGGGCATTGGTAGAACAAGTCCCAAATGCAAACGGAGTCAGCGTATTGGATGATAAGGTTAACCGCCGCCCCGTTAGAAGTGTGTGAGGATTTGTCCCAGTGTAACAAGAGCCACGTTTGGAGACACCTATAAGCCAGATCTAAGACATGTGTCGTACCAGCCATACGAGTGGCGATACCTGTAATTGGAGAGCGTCGAAAATAAAAAATTTAAAGGAGGAGACCGGCGTATCTGAGTCTCTGTGTTGGTTGAATAGTACGGGTATTTATGTGAAAGTAACCGCCCCCGTAAGATTAGTGATTTTAAGGTGTCATGTGTAGTTTGTAGGTAAAATTCTTGACTAGCTCGACATTACATATGATAGATATACGTTTTAGTTCAACGTTGGCTCATCTATCTCCGATGGTCATTGAATAGAAGCATTGGTCCACTTTGGGATTCTCTTCATAATATTCACCCATAATGGCGTAAGTAAAGATACATTCAGACCAGAGTGACGACTGAGTGGAGGTACAATTACGTCGTAAACAGAATAGGAATGACGCGCTGAACATGTATGTATTGCTATATGCATTACTAACATTGCATCAGGTTTTTGTGGTCGTCACGCCAAGGCCTGAGGAACGAAAAGGTTAGCTGTTTTTTTTTTTTTTTTTTTTTTTTTTTTTTTTTTTTTTTTTTTTAACTGCATGGCTAATTAAATCTCTTTTTACTAAATGTGTAATTTTTTTTATGTGTATCAAATGAACACAATTCTACATTTAATGTCTTAAAATTCAGCATTACAACATTAAATTAAGGGGTTTTTGCATATATATCCTTCCGAAAATGCATAATTGCATATATATCCAAAGCATGCATAAAAACCATTGTACTATGTGCATCAAAAACTTGTACAAAGGATATATATGCAATTATTCACTTTGGGAGGGATATACATGCAATTCTGCCTTAAATTAAAACATAATTAATACTCTTTTAAAACACCCCATTACTTAAAAATACAATAAGTCATTCACATTGTACAACCAGTTAAAAGAATAGCTATCAAATTAAATACAACCAATTAAAACACCCTCTTATTAAAAAGTACAATAAAATTTTCACAATGTACAATCTAAACAAGCTACAACATAATCCAAAATATAAAATAATTATATACACCAATTAACATTATTTTTAAAACACCCCTAAAATGGAAAGTACATATTATTACACATATTGTACAAACTAATAAAACACACAAAAGTTTATACAATCTAACAAGTTGATGGTACATATAGTTTTGAAAACCAGACCGGACCACGGGTTCAACCGGGAACCGGTGCCGCCACTGGTTCGGCTAGCCAATAAAAGCCATCCGAAAATGAACCAAAGAGGACCGATTGGAACCGAGACAAACTTGTGAGCCATGCCTTATCGGGATATATTTTTCCGGTTAATTGTCACAGGGTACCCGCCGCTGCAACGCGCGGTGTAACACCCCCATTTTCACAGACCGCAGCGGATGTTAGGTCTGAGTTATTACTTCATGGAATCATAGTTACAATAATTGAAAATGACTCGAAAAGAGACGTTTTTAGAAAATGAGTTATTATTCATTAAAATATCAGAGTTTTTACAAGAGAGGTCCCAATGTTTAAGTTAAATATTGTTTTTGAATGATACCCGATTCGAAAGTCCTCCAAGTTCAGTGTCGCCTTCTGCCATAGCTCCGCAACGGCTATATACCTAGAATACATGCTTAAAGAGTGAACACTAGGTATTAAGTGAGTTTAAGTAGTAGTAGTGTGAATACAAGTTTAGTAAAGCATGGGCTACGTTGTTATACACCCATGTAAAGTGGTAGAAACCGTATTTAAATAGTTTGTATCTGTCAGTATTGTATGATCAGTAAAATACTGAAGACAGAGGTGTTATTGCACTAAGCTCATGAACCACACGTTAACAATCCGGGTTATGTGGGCTACAGACCCAACATGAGGGGATGGGAAGGATAACTTGCCAAAGTTAATCTCTTAGAGGATTCAAATATAATACTTATTGGTACCTTCCAGAGAGATGTAATACCAACGGGAGTTGTCAAACTCCAATAGATCTATCAATTATATTCGCGTTCGCTTGGGTAAAATATCCCAAACGATTAGATTCATGAATTTTGTTGGGTGTAGTGGTGGCAGATAGTTTACTCGTGCAATAACCAAAGAAAAGACTCGTATTTGGTTTAAAGAAAAGCAAGTAACATGTATCCCCCTCACAGGGTTTGTAAAGCATTTAGAAAGCGTTTAAAAGGTGTGAGGATATGAAAACTCACCTGGGCTTAGGGAAATGCAATTGATGTCAAAAGTGACTCGGAGACTAGACTGCCTACTCACGTATCCTGGGGTTTGTTGGTGTGGGTGTATGTCATGCTTTAGTTATCTTGTTTTAAGTTTTCTCAAGTAATTATTTTTAGTGTTAGTTATAACATAACACCGTTCAGGCCATAACAATCCAGAATTATATAACCCTCACATGAAGTTCCTTTGTATTGTGTTACGTTGTTAAGTATTTTAGGTTAAAACATAACACCGTTCGGGCCATCATAATTCAGAAGTATAAGACTCCTCACATGAAGATCCCTACTATTGTATTATGCGGCCAACATAATACCGTTCGGGCCATCATAATTCAGAAGTTAATACTCCTCACATGAAGTTCCCTACTATTGTGTCATGTTATTAAATACTAGTCTTCAATATGTTGTAACACCGTTCGGGCCATCATAATCCAGAGGTCATATTGTAGTAAAACGTTTGAGGAGCCAGGGCACTTTAAATCGTAAACCCAGCAAACTCGTCAAAACGTATACACAAATGAAGCCCCTCACATGAAGCTCCCTACTATTGTGACACATTACATAAAAGGATAGCACTTTTATTTGTTAAGCAAATATTTCATTTTATACCCTTATAGTTTGTATAATTACACTTTCTACCCTAAACTTATAAACTTATATCATTTAGGCATATAACTATCTAAATTCAACACAATTAGTCCCTATACTTCTATATTTTGAGAAAATAGCAGAAAAGACCCTTGGACTTATAAGTTTTCAGAATTTACCATTTATACCCTTAACTTTATAACTTTTACGTATCTAGTCCTTAATATTTATAATTATATATCTTTTTATTCCTAGGTTATATAACTTAACAAAATAGGTCCTTGTACTTAGCACTTTTAAGAAATGTCAAAAACAGTCCCTAAACTTAATATTTTCATAAAGTTACCATATATACCCTTATGCACGAAAACTATTGCATAACTAGTCCTTTTTCCATGCAAATTATATTTTAATGAGATAATTAAGTTTCCTAGCTTATTTTTAGTAATATATACTTAACTAAGTCTCCTAACTCAGATTATATTGCATAATAAGGAAATTTAGCACATAAACACATAATTATCTATAATTAGGGTTTTAAAATGAAAACTCCTAAATGAAAATGGTCAAGGCTTATCTAAGGGTTCTAAGGCATATCCTAGGAGTCCTATATCAGTACTAACGCTATTAGAATCAAAGTGGAGGCTTACCAAGGTCGGGGGAGGCTTTGCGTGAAGACTAGAGTTTTCTAAGCTAAAACTAGGACTCGACAAGGACTAGGGCTATACCACTCGACTCCTACTGGTCTTAGGGACTTAGTACTACAAAAAGTTGTAGGTAGAGAAGAGAGGATAGGGGTGATTCGAAATGGTGGGAGTTCGGGGGTATTTATAGGGTAACGGGTGGTATAGGTGTCAAAATGGGTCGCTAGGTGTCAAGGAGGGGGGAGGTCGGCTCATGGAAGCTAGTGGGTGATGTGGTGAGTCTAGGGGATGACTAAGGACTGCTATATGCTAGCTTGGGGGCTGGAGAGGCGGTTATAGGGTGTTTGTGGTGTAAAATAGCCTAAAATGGCAAGTAGCTTACAAAGCTACTTGTAAGCTACTATTGAGGTTTATGGTTGATTTCTAGCTTATGCCTAGCAGGTGTACAAGGTGCTAGGATGCTTGCTTGGGTGGTTTGAGGTGCTATGGTAGCTTAGTTTAGGTGTTAGCTTTAGTTATGTTTAGTTATGACCTAATTTTGCTTAGTGAGAGATTAGGGTTTTTCCTAGGGTTTAGTGCCTAGATTAGGTTCCTATGAGTGTCTAGTGACTACTCCTAAGTCCTAAGAAGCTTATACTAGGTGGTGGTAGCTTATGGTAAAGTTTTGGGATAGTTTAACCTAGTTTCCGGGAAGTTATGACCTAGTTATGATTTTGTGCCTGAGGGGATGTACCTAAGTTCTATGGGGTTGTACTAAGGTCTAAGGGTGCTAAGGTATCCTATTGTTCCTAAGGTAACTCATACATAAGCCTTGAACACTTTCAAACTAGTTCAGATAAGCAATTAGGGTTTTAAAGATAACCGTAAACACATAGGTGCAATTAGGGTTTATTTAGGGTTTATAGTAATATTGTGATAAGTTTATTGTGTTAGATTGATAGATTACTTATTGTGGTGTTGTTGTGATCTTATGCTTGACATACCAGGAGTTCACAGAGTGTGAATGTAGAGATAGTTGGCTTGTGTAGATACGTGAGCAGGTCTAGAGAGTCATGCAAGTAGTGAATGCATATAAAAAGCAAAAATTTACCAGTGAAATACCTGATATAGGTATTTATAGTGGGAATGATAGTGATGCGATTTTGTGGGTTGCTACACGTGGTTACCCTGCTAGTAACTTAATATGTGTCCTATGGACTTGTTATTTCTTATTTATATGTAGGATACAAAGGTGGATGATGTTTCATCAATGGCCAATATCAAGAGGAAGAAAAGAATTGAAGTTTCTACTTTGTGGATGTATCCATTTTTAAGTGTTTGTTCATAGAATATATTTGCAACAAGTTTCTCAATATTATTTGTAATATAATTCTTCTTTATTGTTGGTCGGGTTATTTGGAGACCCGAAACATATAAATATCCCATTGTAATCATATCGGCAATAATTTATTTTACAACAAAAATACACCGTTGGCCCCTAAACTTTCGGAAAAACATCATAGGGCACCCTAAGTTTGGATTTTAGTCCCCATACGTCCAAACTTTGGGATTTTAAGGCCGATTGCGTCCTTTGACCTGTAATCCTAAGGTCAACGTCCGTTTTGAGTTATATTATCAAGGTATAATGGTCCAAACACATTTTCCACTATATGTTAGTTAAATCTAACCCAAACACCTTTGACATCATCAAAGTAGGTGTTAAACTTCATATTGAAGATGTAATGTGTGCGTTTCATACTTATGCTTTTATGTAACTTTGATAATCAGTGTCTTGTCATCTTGGGTTGGCGGGCATCTAACTACATATCTGATCTGAGACATCTAACTACAGCACTAAGCTATGTGACTCTTTAGTTTTGACAAATGTAACTGTAGACGAAGCTCTAAATGCAGATGAAGATGGGATTTGTCAAACATGCAATAAATTTGTTAATTGTAATCATAATATAATAGAAATGGCTTACGAGTTTATTTGTCATATGTTGATATATACTTAAGCTTACAATATAAACATAGACAAACACCCATACACTGGTACAAAAAGTTCTATCAGTCACGCCCAAAATGCGTGATGATATGCATATAGTCACACACATTTTTTTCGTCGTGTGTCACCAAAAGTCCCGCCACCGTAGGTGCCATATGGTGACGTTGTTGAGTTCGTGGCCTTTTCCATCGAAAAAGAGTGACCAAAACCCCGAATATGTGTGACAAATTATGCACAAGTTTTGTTGGATTAGTCATTATCAGTGATCGTAAACACCTTATAGTCACACGAATATTTTTTGAGAGTAACTATTGTTCGTCCTTTGGCCACATAAATATATAACATATGTGACATTTGAGATGAGTCTTTCTAGTAAACGTGTATTATGTCGTGACTTATTTCCAGTCCCATTTCGGCCACATGCAATATACTAAGTGTGACGTTTGTGATGATTTAGTCACGCAAATGGGTTGCTTTTTTGGAGTTAGTCACATTACAATTTAAAACAAAGTGGCCAAAAGGTGTTAATAAGTGTGACTCATATGCTTTTAAGTGAACAAATGTGTATTTGTGTAACTATTGATCATCCAATGGCCACATGAATTTTATTATTTGTGTGGCCTTTATGTCAATATTTTAGTCACACAACGCATGTTTTGTTTTGAGGTATTTTAGTCACATTCAATTAAGCAAACAGGGCAAAAGCGCTACATAGTGTGACCATATGCTGTTTAAAGTGAAGAAATTATGTATTTTGTGTGACAATTGATCATCCAATGGCACTTGAAGTTTATGTTTGTGTGGCCTTTATGTAATATTTGGTCACACAAACCCATGTTTGTTCTTGGATATTTAGTCACAAATACAATTACGCAAACATGGCAAACAGTGGTACAATCAGGTGCGACCATATGCGTTTAAAGTAGCAGAAATGTGTCATTTTGTGTGACTAATTGATCATCCAAATGGCCAAGAATTTTATGTGTGTGGCCTTTTCGTAATATTTAGCTCACACCAATGCACGATTTTTTTTTGGGATATTTAATACACCATACGATTAAGCAAAATAGTGCCAAAAGTGTTAATAAGTGTGACCATTATGCTCTTTAAAGTGAACAGTGTGTGTTTTGTGATGAACTAATGTTCACCACATAGTCACATGAATTTTAATTTGTATGGCATTCTGTTAATTTTAGTCACACATCGAATAAACAAAAGAGTGACAATTAAATGTATAGTACTGCTAGTACTACGTTAGTACTGCTAGTAACTACCGTTAGTAATGTGGTGCAGAGCTACTACTGCTAGAATAGTATATAAAACAAAGTATATAAATGAAGCAAAATATATATACAATTGTATTTCAAATTAATAAAACTCGAATGTATTTACACATGAACCAAATATAAATTACAATGGTAATGTCGATATATAATCTCAATTCTCATATTCTCCTCCTATGCCATGCACGGCACAACCATAAGGGATTTGATTAAACAGATGGCTCATGCGTTAAATACTACCATATAGCCAGTATGCCTTTTGGCTATTCCCCC
>LBNU01011594.1:0-10009 GCA_014162995.1 Artemisia annua | reverse complement strand
GACTCTTTTCCAAATCTCGTGCTCGTTTAGGGCTTTTTGGTTGGTTTTCATGCCATTTATGCAATATCCTTTCCTGCACAGTCACAAACACAAAAACACTATATCTTTGGCGTTTCACGTTAGTTTTTGGTCTTATACACACTTAAACTAAGGTCAAAAGTATGTGTAAAATAGCACACATCAACATATTCAAAGTGAACAAGAAGTTTTCTCATAACATTACACAACAAAAATAGAATCTCAAGTGATATTGTATTTCCAGTTTATATAAAGTAACATGAAAATCCCATGGGATTTATACAGAATCCCATGGGATTTGATGCGTGGTTTTAAAACCTTGCAAAAGGTTTTACTTCTCAAGGGATCTTGAGAAGCTTGCAAAATCCCCACTAGGCAGTGTACCTGACCTATGTAGTATAGTGAGTGGCAAGTACCGGGGGATTGATCGTTCTCTAGGGGAATAGTGTCGTTAGGATTGAAGGCTAAGTCACTAGGTCTAAAGGTGAGGGATGATTCTTTTTGTATTTTTATGTTTTTATGAAAGCAATTAAAATATCTCGGGTTTTGAAAGAGTGGGCGGAATTAGTTGCTAGTCAACTAACCCAAAATTACTACTAATGCAATTAAAATAAAATAACAAGAAAAGTAAAAGTGGTGAACTTCTTTTGATGAGAAAATGTGTTTACTTAAATTTCACCACTCCCTAGCTATCTCTTATTGATTAATTGATTTGTTACAATTGTTTGGATGAAGGGTTGCTTTCCTTAGTACCAGTCGTGGGGGCGTGTACGTCCTTCCTCAACTCTATAAGCTCATATCTCTTCCTATGACGACACGTTTAGTATCCTATCATGGCCTCCTTAAGAGTCACTTATGCATTAAAAACAACCAACAAAACCGTAGTACATATCCGATTACGTTTCTTAAGACATTCAAGCTTGTTACCATATAGGAGATCAACCAGTTTTCTTAAGCCTAACGCGAAATCAATCACCCAAAACAACCAAACAAATCAACAATCAATAATCAATAGCTAGGTTTCATTAGATCTAAGCAAACACTAAAAAACCTAAGCTATCATGTTAATGTAAAGATAAGACAAACAATAAATCAAACAACACATAGACATATTGAATGACTAAAGGAAGAACTTATCTTCAATTGAACATGGAAGAAAAGAGGGTTTGAAACCCTAAAAATACTATAAAAGTTACACTAGGTTTTTCTCCAAAGTTGCACACTTAATGAATGAAAAATCCAAAACTATATAGAATTTACAAGCTGACGGCGTCAGGTTATAAGCCCTGACGCCGTCAGGCCGCCGTGATTAGGGTTCTCGGGTCACCTAGATTCACTTCTGAAGCCGTCACTCTTTGATTGCTTATGGGTCGTCTCGTGTATCATCAAAGCCAGACGGCCTGAACTTAGTAACACCTGACGCCGTCAGGTGTTAACTTCACTTTGGTTTTCGGGTCGTCACGTGTAAAATCCACCATCATTCTAGTATAAGGTGACGGCGTCAGCATGTAAAGCCTGACGCCGTCAGGTGTGATTTCGTGACTTTCTTGGCCTTTCTTGTTTTCTTCATACTTGAGCATCACAATGTCCGAAAAGCTCCAAAATGCACCATTTTCCAGAAATCACGTTCCAAGTACCTAAAATGAGAAAAGGAACGATTTGAGGTAATATTTGATCATAAAATTATCATTTAGGGCTTAAATGACCCCTAAAAGCGTAACAAATATTTCCTTATCAAATACCCTTACACTTGAGATTTGTTTGTCCTCAAGCGAATGAGCTTTTATACCAATCAAAATACAAGTTAGGGGTCATTTAACATTAATATAAAAGTAATTACAGCAAGTGATCGTTCCACCTTAATCAAAACAAGCATGGAAATTATACACTAGCACCTCACATTAAGTGTTTGGATACTCTCATCTCTCGGGTGTTATAAATCTATATATCACAAATGGAAATGGAAAAATATCTCTCACTACCTATCATAGCAAATAGATTACCATAGGCTTGGGAAAGGATCAAAAACCTCCACCACTATGGCGTAAGCACCTAGGATAAACTATCAAAGAGGTCTTTACAAGGGTTATACCGTTAGGTGTAGGGATATGGAAAACACGGTTTGTTGGATAAAGGATATTTTACTGGTGGCAAGTCAATTGTCTTAGTTAATTACATATACAATGCGGCGTTGCTAAGCCAAAACTCGACTCAACTTAAGCTAATTACGAATTAACATAAACATAAATAAAATAAAAAGAATGGGATGGTAGTCCGTATATTTTTTCACTTGTCTTTTTCTAATTTTTTTTCGCTTTTCTTGTTTTTTCGATTTTTTTAAATACATTCTTGCCCTACCATCCAAAATAATACATCAAGGGGGCTCGTTCTCTCCTTACACTTGAACTTTTACATGAATCAAAATAAAGAATCGAATCAAGATAATCGAAACATTTGGAGTACTTTAAAACATTAACGCACATATGGGGGTAATAAATGATGTTCTTCCCCATTACTCCATAACACTAGTACTTTACCCATGAGTCCCAATCGTCCCAAAATAATATGTACAAGATATGACTCGACTTAGCAACCATGTAATCAATTAGACAATTAACAAAGGGTATAAACAAATAACAATAATGCGCTAAAGATGAGTGCATACAAGGAAGGCTAAGACGATTTGGGTGTACATTTGGGGGTGGATTGTAAACAAATTTTTCCTTTAAGTAAAATGCTTAAAGTTAGAAACGAAAAGATAGGCTCTGAGGGTTGTACTATGGGTATCGTGTACTAAAAATGAGTACATCACAAAGGTGTGGGAGAATTACTTAACTAATGAAGTCAATGTAATTATAAAACAGGTTCAAACCATGGGTTATCCTAATGCCTCTTATCATGCAGTAAATCCTAACTACACGAATGTAGTCTCACTTGTGGTCTCAGGATGCATCACTAACGCAAGTTATAGAATCTAAGTACTACCGGTACACTCATAAGCACCAATAATGAATGTTTTTTCCTAAAGATCTAAAGGCGAACCTCACATATTTGGGGTGAAAATTTTTGAGTGGTACTGTTTTTGTGCTAGTCATATAACTCCTGTCCATGAGACGCTTATTAAGACTAAAGTTTTACTCCTAAATGTTGCAAAAGATTTTAAATTTGTTGCTAAAATTACTCTAACAGATATTTCTCTTAGTTTTATTACACATCTACTATTAAACAAAACAAAAATCAAGTGCAATTGTAGTTTCTAAGGTATCCTCATTTACCCCCTTACACTTAAGTTGATTATTGTCCCCTTTGTTCTTTAAAATGTAATAAAGTAAAGATAAATTAAAATGAATGAAATAAATACTCCCCTGATTAACTCGGTGTGGATGATGTGGTAACAAGGTTAGATCCTCCTCCAAGAAAATGAGCATGCTAAGCTTCACACCTGAAATATAATCATCTTCTTGTCCAATATAACCTGTTAAACAACTAAGAAAAGCAATACGAAACCTCGCATAAAATCGGCGGTAAAATCTATATAAAAGTAAATCCTAGAANAATGAATGAAATAAATACTCCCCTGATTAACTCGGTGTGGATGATGTGGTAACAAGGTTAGATCCTCCTCCAAGAAAATGAGCATGCTAAGCTTCACACCTGAAATATAATCATCTTCTTGTCCAATATAACCTGTTAAACAACTAAGAAAAGCAATACGAAACCTCGCATAAAATCGGCGGTAAAATCTATATAAAAGTAAATCCTAGAAAGCAAGAAAAGATATAATGCTTGTAAAATAAATATTTGCAGATTCCTGGAGTTTAAAAATTACAGATTTTACGAAACTTTACAATTCCAACAAAAAAACAAAACCTGTAAAATTTTGCAAAAAATAACATCTGACGCCGTCAGAATTGATTTGACATAATTATTTATATTTTGTTTCCGGAAAATTTCTAGAAAAACCTATGTTTTAATTTTTGGAATCATGCAAAAACATTCATTGTGACTCGATACAAGCATTTGACTCAAACAAATACTAATATGCATGTTTATATCTTATTGTTATTGTTCATGTTCAATTCGTTCTTTAAAACAAATTTGGATTTCCCTTACACTTATCTTTTGCAAAATACCTTTATATTTAGTTAATATGAAGTTAAAAATAAAATAAAGCATTTTCAAAATCTTATATTTGATATATGAACAGTAAACAATAAGAATGAAATATGCATATGGAAACAAATAAACAAACAAACAAATAAAAGGCTTGGGTTGCCTCCCAAAAAGCGCTTTTCTTTATTTACGAGTCTTGTAGCTAGACTCAAAGTCACACCTTACGTTTTTCTGTTTTTCCTTTCAATTGCCTCCCTAATTCTCTCAACATTTTCCATATCAACTTTGTATTTGGATCCGAGGGTTAGACAATTTTGATAGTAAAGACTCCTCTTTTCCCATACATAATCCATGCCCTTTTTATTATCTTCTTCATTAATGTCCTCAATTAAGTACATGGCGGTTGCTAAGTTGTTTAGTACATGATCAAGCTCAATATCAATCAACCTATTAAGCTCCCTAAGTTCCCTAATCTCATTCTCAATTTGGCTATGCAACGAAGCTACTTTGTCAGATGTAAGAGGTGGATTCGCGTTCTCCATAATGGCAAACGGAATAGTCTATGAAAACTTTTTACGAACAAAGACATAAAGAAAAGATAGACTACGAGAAAGCTAATAAAAAGAAAATAAAATCTCACTAGATATGAATCTAATGAGTAGATATAATCAAAATAAAAATCAACCTAAACAATAACTATTCCCCAAGCAGCGGCGCCAAAAACTTGATGCGTGGTTTTGCAACCTTGCAAAAGGTTTTAATTCTCAAGGGATCTTGAGAAGCTTGCAATCCCCACCAGGCAGTGTACCTGACCGATGTAGTATAGTGAGTGGCAAGTACCGGGGGATTGATCGTTCTCTAGGGAAATAGTGTCGTTAGGATTGAAGGCTAAGTCACTAGGTCTAAAGGTGAGAGATGATTCTTTTTGTATTTTTATGTTTTTATGAAAGCAATTAAAATATCTCGGGTTTTGAAAGAGTGGGCGGAATTAGTTGCTAGTCAACTAACATAAAATTACTAATAATGCAATTCAAATAAAATAACAAGAAAAGTAAAAGTGGTGAACTTCTTATGATGAGAAAATGTGTTTACTTAGATTTCACTATTCCCTAGCTATCTCTTATTGATTAATTGGTTTGTTACAATTGTTTGGATGAAGGGTTGCTTTCCTTAATACCAGTCGTGAAGGCGTGTACGTCCTTCCCCAACTCTATAAGCTCCCATCTCTTCCTATGACGACACGTTTAGTATCCTATCATGGCCTCCTTAACAGTCACTTATGCATTAAAAACAACCAATAAAACCGTAGTACACATCCGATTACATTTCTTAAGACGTTCAAGCTTGTTACCATATAGGAGATCAGCCAGTTTTCTTAAGCCTAACGCGAAATCAATCACCCAAAACAACCAAGCAAATCAACAATCAATAATCAATAACTAGGTTTCATTAGATCTAAGCAAATACTAAAAAACCTAAGCTAGCATGTTAATGTAAAGATAAGACAAACAATAAATCAAACAACACATAGACATATTGAATGATTAAAGGAAGAACTTATCTTCAATTGAACATGGAAGAAAAGAGGGTTTGAAACCCTAAAAATACTGTAAAAGTCGGGCTAGGTTTTTCTCCAAAGTTGCAAACTTAATGAATGAAAAATCCAAAACTATATAGAATTTACAAGCTGACGGTGTCAGGCCGCCGTGATTAGGGTTCTCGAGTCACCTAGATTCACTTCTGACGCCGTCACTCTCTGATTGCTTTTGGGCCGTCTCGTGTATCATCAAAGCTAGATGGCCTGAACTTATTAACACCTGACGCCGTTAGGTGTTAACTTCACTTTGGTTTCTGGGTCGTCACGTGTAAAATCCACCATCATTCCAGTATAAGGTGACGGCGTCAGCATGTAAAGCCTGACGACGTCAGGTGTGATTTCCTGACTTTCTTGACTTTTCTTGTTTTCTTCATGCCTGAGCATCAAAACGTCCGAAAAGCTCAAAAATGCACCATTTTCCAGAAATCACGTTCCAAGTACCTAAAATGAGAAAAAGGAACAATTTGAGGTAATATTTGATCATAAAATCACCATTTAGGGGTTAAATGACCCCCTAAAAGCGTAACAAATATTTCCTTATCAGGATTCTATATGAATCCAATGGATCAGAGAGAATCACATGTGATCCATTATGATTCATATAGAATCCTATATGATCCATACAGAATCACATGAATCACTTGTAATTCATAAAGATTACCCATGTGATTTGTACATAACCCATGGGATTCTATATGAATCACATAAAATATTCTTTGATGAATCACATACAGAATCCCATGGGATTCTGTATAAATCCCAAGGGATCAGAGAGAATCACATGGGATTCTGTATAATAACATACAACTTTTTAATAAAGAGATTCAAATAGCTCATTTCAACAATCATATAAAAAATATATACCCTTAAAAAGCTGTGACATAAAAGTATAAAACTCAAAAACAGTGATTTACTCATTTTTACAAATCACTTGTGATTTTTTTAAAATAACAAATCGCAAGTGATTTTTTTACGAATCCCATGAGATTTTTTTACGAATCCAGTGGGATTTTTCTGTACGAAAATTTTGAAAAAAAAAAGTTCGTATTTTTAAGAATCCCGTGGGATTTTCTGGACATAAATTTTGAAAAGAAATTTCGTCTTTTTACGAATCCCATGGGATTTTTTTACGAATCCCGTGGGATTTTTCTGGACGAAAATTTTGAAAAAAAAACTTGTCGAAAGTATATAACAATGCATATTTATAGAAAGATGATTTAATTCTCGTCGCGATGATGTATTTTTCGTAGCTTGAAGATTTACCGTTTGCAAGATATGTTGTTTTTTTTAAAAAAAGTGAAAAGTGGGTTTTTATATTAAATGAGCTAAGATGCCAATTTTGCCCTCACATTTGTTATTTTTTGGTTTGATCTTAGCTATTAAAAGGTGGATGAATGGTTGATGAGGAAGAATTCAATTGCATACCTTTATTTTGGTACATACCAATGACAAATCCCCCACTTCCATCCATTTTGACTAATGGTGTAGATTAATCTAAAATTTAATATGCTTAACGCTTAATAACTCCCAACTATATAAAGCCTTTTCTTTTCTTTCTTTTTTCATTCGCTTCATTTTTTTAACACACACGTTCGTGTGTGTTTCGCCTCTGCTCGTCATTCCTTTCCATTCATAAATCCAATTTATCCCCACCACAGTACCATTCCGATCCAAAATCATCAGCCGTTCCGATCATCATCACGCATCCCATTCCGATCCCAACGCATCACTGTTCTGGTCATCATCTCATCAGATCACCATCACTGTTCCGATCAGCCACTCCGATTACCATCACTGTTCTGATTGACACTTACCGTGTCTTTCATCCATCACCAGTTCCGATCACCAATGCATATCACGCATCACCCATTAACTCCGATCACCATCACCGTTTCCGATCATTATCATCATTTTTATGGCTCTTTGATCTGAAATAAGCGTTTGTTTCAGAAGGCGATTTGATTGAATTGTTACAGGTTGATAATGTTGTTGAATCAGTTGTTAAATATGTGATCAAGTTGTTAACATTTTCTTCTTAATCAAGTTGCACACCCCAAAGTGTTTGATGAAATGTGTGAGTAAGAAATGTTTGAGATAATCTTGTTATCTGCTGCCTGTTAATTTTGGCTTATTAATTAAGTTGTTAGTTGAATTTATGCTTTTAATGCATTTTTGAATGCTATTTTTGTGATCTAATTGTTGTTTGTTTTTGAAATCTGCCCTTTCGCCCCCCACCCGCCCCCCGCCATGTAAACGGCATGTGTGTATCAGCCCAGTGATACCTTGAAGGTTGAATGATTATAAGCTGGTTAGTATCACAAGTGATATAGTTTAGTATCACAGTGATATACCGTTTAGTATCACACAGTGATAACTGTTAGTCTTGTTTTATTATTAAGTTTGGTTTTATTTTAGAAATGTTTAAATTTGGTTATTTAACATTTTTTTGAAACAAATTTTGGATGAGGATGAAAAAGTAATAAGTTTTTGTGGGGTAACTATGGGTTTCTTGGCCATTTTCGTGTTGTTTTTCTGGGGTTAAATGTTTGAGTAATATAATGAAGATCAATTACGGATTTTACACCAAGTATTTAATTAAAAGTACTTTTAAAGTAGCAAAGATTTTGGGCGTTTTGTGCTTTCGGCTGTTAAATAAAACAAACACAATAATGTTTTTTTTGTTTTGATGTAAATAATGTGTAGTTACACTTTAGTGGAATGTTTTCTTGAATATATGTGGTATCACCAGTGATATGCTTTTGGATATTATGTGGTAGTATCACTAGTGAATATTGTGAATATATGGTTGTAGTATCACAGTGGATTTATGTTTGATATCTTGTTTCTTTATTGGTTGTAATTTACTGATAAGCTGTCTAATGATAACTGGAACTTTCTTTTTTTGTAACAACGCTGAGAGAGCTAAAGTCAAAAGTTTTGAGAACTGATTTTTGCAAAGTTCCTTCCCCCCCCCCACCCGAAAAGTTTTTGGTTTGATTTGTTTCAAGATTTTTAAATTGGGTTAAATAAGAAATCCTCCTAAAGGACATAATGAATTGACCGTATTAAGCGGTGGACGTGAGAAAGCTATTGAAAAAGAAAAGTAAAGAAAGTATGACCAAAGAAGGGTTGGTAAAATAATTTGTAAGTTTAACGATCATAATAGACATACTTGTCCACCAAGGGAAAAAGTTTCAAAATGTTCAATGGGCGGCGGCTTTAGGTTGAAAAGTGGAAGGCGCTTCTCAGTCGCTGCAATTGGATAGTTTAAGTTGTTGATTGAATGATTTTTTTACAAGAATTGTTAGGTTTTATTAAAGCTTGCTAATTTTTAATCCTGGACCCTTGTATATCATTTGTGAATACTAATTATGAAAATTTTTTTTTTCTTCTTCTGAATTGTTTAGGTTTACTTCAATAGTAAATAAAGCTTAAAAGCAAAGTTAAACAATAAAAACGCTATAAAATGTACAAAAAATTTCACAATGGATTAATACAAATATCCTTTATACTAAACAAAACATATATACAATTCAACTTTAATATCACTGGTTGGGGTCACATGTAATGGCAAAAATTTCACTTTTTCACATTACCATATTAACTAAATACCCTCCAAAACTTTTTAAAATGAAACAAAATTCACAATCAAGATAGATTTAAACAATTGCTCGCTTATGAACAATTTTCCTAAATGAAATTTGGATCTCTTTGTGACAAATTACATGAATTCAGTCAAACTAAATACCTTACTATTGGACTTCCAACCTTTGTCAACCTAAACATTTTTAGTTATTAACCGTATAGATTAAAAAACATAAAACCAACTGTTTTCATCAACTTGTTCTATTTACGTTTTTTTAAATTTCTTCAAAATCCATCCCTCCATGGGTTTTCATCAAAACTAGCTCCTTCATTTTAATTTTTCCTTCAGATGCCTTTTTCGAAGGGGAATATCACATTGTGAAGTATCAAAACAGGTGGAATACCACCTGTGGAAAATTATCAACAAGGTGGGATAAACCAACAAAGTTGATTCAACAGGTGATAACACAGTGAATAATCACAGGTGAAATACACAAAGTTGATATCACAGGTGGGAATATGAAAACCTGATATCACTAAGGAATATCAGCATGTGTGTCAACTTCCTTTCTATTTGTTTTGGAGTCAATCTGTGGTTGGATTGAGGGAACTTTGTTGATATGACAGGTTTGGGGGGTTTGAGCTTCTTCAATTTTGTTGTGGAGAATGTTTGTTGCTTTCTTCAAACGCATTGCA
>LBNU01011593.1:47798-60742 GCA_014162995.1 Artemisia annua | reverse complement strand
GTGGGTGTGCGTATGCATGTCTGTGTAAGCCCTCTAGGGGGTATCCGATTAGGAACAGCCTTGGTAAGGATTAGAAGGACTCTTCACACTATGCTGTCGACGAATTCTAACTCCAAACCTGTAAGTACCGGATGTTTTATTGCTAACTGTTTCATTTCAGGTACAACCACCATCCTGAACACCGGCTTCCACATGCTCATACTTACATCTCAGAAAGCTCTCATGAAAGATCGAAGCAACATGAATGCCTAAGGTAGATTCCATGCCAAAAGAATCTACAAAGTGATAAAGACAAACGATCTTAAACAACACACCGTCTAAATAAGGATTCTACGTCTACACAAAGAATCTTCACATATGAAAAGAGAGCTCCTCACTTATGAAAGTTTCAACCATCAAAGATGTATGAGCATGTCGGAATGATGCAGATCCACTGGAGTCAAAGAATGTGACGAATGGCAGATTACCACATCAGATTGATCATTATCTCATCAACAATAAAGAACAATGAACATCCATTCTTTCTGGGGAAGATTGTTAAGAACTAAGAACGATGAATCATTTCTACATAATCATTTTTAAAGACGTCCAAAGCTATGAATGCTATAACTAAAGTGCAAAGACAGAAGACGTCAAGCAACCTCAAATGACCGTGACTAACATCACTTCTTCAACAACCGATCCTTAGGGGGAGATTGTTAGAACCTAAGTTTTCAAAGTTTAAGTCAAGTCTCGGTTATTTCTACATTTGTAATAGGTTGCTAAGTTTATTAATCTTGTAATGTTTAAGGATGAGTCCAATACTCGTCCAATGGGCTTTAGGCCCATACGTTTAAGAGAAAGGAAGGAGAAGGGATGTTGCCCTAGCTCCTCTCCTATAAATAGGACATCATGTAAACCCTTTCTCTTGTTGGTTATTTCATTTACATAAGGAAACTCTTGCACTTTTATTCTTCATATTTGATCTAATCAACCAAACTCTATTTCTCATCTCATTTCTATCAAATCTATACTTGTGTTTATAATATGGTGACCTAACAGGTATTTAGATGTGTACATGAAGTCAAAGTTGTTATCGTCGATCTCTACCGAACACATAATCTACCTCGTTTATTAACTCACCGAGGTATGCATACGTGCACATGTGTTTTCGTTATCCCCATCTCCTTAGTAACACCGGCTATACACATGCAATTTTTGAGACATGCATATGTGTTTTTCTCATCCATGTCTTCCTCATGATATCCTCTATATATAATGCACAAATGTTGTTAGCCCAAAAAATTGCATTATATCCTCTATATATAATGCAATTTTTGAGACATGCATATGTGTTTTTAACGTTAAAAAACAACTCAACATCAAACCTTGGTACCTGCATGCGTCAAATGTTGTTAGCCCAAAAAATTCAAGAGACCAACGTTTTGTTTTTTATTTAATATCATTTGGGCATCTGGTGGTAGAGAAATTCATATTCATAAGTTTTTTTGAAAACCACAATCCAATGGAAATGAAGATAAGGACGTTTCTCAGATTTGAAGAAATCAATAACTTTCCATAACCACTCCCAAAAATTAAGGATATTTATTAATTATCATTGAATTTGATATAATACAAAATACCAAAAAAGCCCTTCCAAAAATTATATTAAAAAATTAAATGATAATTATGTTTCTAACATTTGATTAGTCCATGCTAGTTCTCGCAGTTCTCGACCTTTTTTTGATTATGAAAATAACCCTACACTATATATATATATTATAATAATATAATATATTATATATTATATATATATTGATATATATTAATGATATATATATATATATAATATATAATTATTATGATATATATATATATAATAATATATATTATACTATATATATTATATATAATATATAATATAATATTTATATTTATATATTAGATCATAGCTAGCATGCAAACTTATATAGATTAAGAATAACATGCAAACATAACATATATTAAACAAGAAGCCAAGTACATCCTAACACAATCATTCAAGCAAGTTCCAAGAAAATAACAATTAATCCCAAAATATTAAATAACAAGTACACATCATAAACCATGACCAAATAAAAAATTGTCCAACAATTATATAACCAAATCTCATCATCATCTTTTTCTTCCAATAGATAATCCCTTCAACGTCTTCCCAAAGATTTGAAGCACCTCTACTTCTTCAATGCAACGCTTTTGTCGTCGGAAGCATCGGTTGTTCCGTGCATGAAGTGCTTTCGTCGGTTTGTCACTAGGAGATGGAGTAGATAGTCGGGATATGTCGAGATCTCAATAGATGTCACGAACCGGAGAAAGGAAGGTTACTACACGAGGGGTGTTTTCTCAATCATCGTCGTCATCTTGTCGAGAAGAGAACCGTGAAGCTATGACGACGAGATTGTACCCTTGTCACTTCAGTTCGTCTAGTTTGTTGTAGAGCAACGAGGACGTAGAGTTGGGAAGTAATGGTAGCTCGAAATACTAATTGTCAAAGATTGGGATAGTGACCGATAACAATGACATAAGAGACGAGTCAGAAACATCCCCATAATGGAAGATGGCTTTGGGCGAGTTTTTCGGAGCACACTCAATCCGTTTGATAAAGGAAATAGGCCAAAATTGTATGGCTTTTCGATAGCGATACAATACAACAAATGTGAGCAAGGCACGGCCGGGAGATGGTCCCGGTGTCCCCCGGTACCGAACGCATTCTCTCGAATGAGTTCTTCCCAACGCTTCATGTTGGGGCCTAGTTCCTTGAGGAGAATTTGATTAGAAGAGATTTGAACGTTTTTCGATTTGATTTTTCGAATGGTTGTAGCACGCTCCAACCCAAGGATTTGACGAATTTCGTCGGGATGAGGGATGTCGGACAAGTATGGACCGAATGTAGGACGAGAACGATGAAGAGATTCGAGGTCCCACTCGTTTGTGAAAACGGCTTGACCTCGAAAAGGAGTTTGGAGGACTTGACCGAATTGTTCGAGAGTCATGGTGATAAATTCATTTTGGATCATGAAGGAGATGGTGATGGCACCAAGATCATCGGTTTGAACCGTGACTTGGCTATAGAAATCAACGATGAAACGAGGGATGATGGGTTCATTAATTTCGAAAAGGCAATTTAAGTTAACGCTCGTAAACAAGAGGTTGATAAAGTCGGATTGAGTATAAGCTAGATCTACTACACGTCCCTCATGAACGTTTCTATCTTCAATTTAACGATATAAACGTCCAATGGAAGGAGATGTAGTAGGGAGTTGGGAGACTTTAGGAATGTAGTTTTTAGTTTGGGAAAGGTCTTCGGTAGTCGCTTTTGGCATTTTCACCTAAACACAACAACAATACAAAAGACCAAAATAAATATAAAGAAGAATAAATATGTATGTATTGTTAAGACGTATGTTGGAACATAAACATACTTCGACTCTAAGACGGTAATCCTAAGAAGTAGTTTACTATGTTTCTTATTTTTATTTTTAACTCGTTCAAGATATATTTTACGATGTTTAGCAAGTCGTTATGGACTAATCCAAACGCCCCTTTAAACATCTTAATATATCATGAAATTTACAAGATTTACATTATATTGTAAAACTAGTCATTTCTTACGAGTTTCTTATGCATGTGATTTGTTTTCGAAAAAGATGATTTATTTTGACTCAAAAATACCAAACGCTTCATTATCTAGACACTTATACTACTAGTATGTCAATATATATATGAATTATATATCTTGACAACTCCGGATTACTAGTTTTTCGTTTATAATCTTGACAACGTTTTATAAAAATTACAACGACTTAATTTTGACATCATTTGGACATAATCCAAACACCCTCTTATCGTGTACAAAAATATTTTTACTTGGTCGAAAAATAGAATTTCATGTTTTACAAGTTATGAAAACGTAATGTGATTAGTTTTAATAAGTTTTTATGGCATTATTCAACAATGTGTTACACCAAAATTTTGAAAAGAGGTGTATGAAATTTTTCAAAAATTTTCGACAAGAGGGTTTATAATTATTGATTTCTAGTGTTAATTAAGCATCCTAATCCTAAGGGAAGCATTTAGTTATGGAAATCCTAGACCCAATTCGAAAGAAATTATGAAATTGAAAAAGTTATTAAAACATGCATAATCTTGAGTTTGACCAAATTAGATGGAATTAGATGAAATGTGTTATGAAAAACTTACAATTTATAATGGTAATCGTGTTAGATGAATTTGCCCTTTGCGAATTAACCCGAATTGAGTGAATTAGAAGTTGGTTTTTGAGGTTTTGGGTTTTGGAATTCGTCACAGCAGTAGCAGTGGGAGTGGGAGTTGAGAAAGTGGAGTGTTTGGCAAAAGGAACAAGAGGAAAATCGAATTTGGACTATCAGATGGCCGGCCCCCTTAAACATTAAGGGGGCCGCCCTATATTTGACTGCCGGTCCCCTTAATTTTAAGGGGGCCGCCCTCCAAAATTGATTTTTCGTGGTTTTCAGTTTCTGGAAAGAACAAGAAAATATTTATATATATATTAGATTTATATTTAATCAAAAATACGTTGGAGGGGATTCGCACGAAAGGAATTACTTGACACTTTTACTTGACATTTCGTCAATTAAAATTTCTTGATCATTTCGGATGAAATTAATCAAGTTGTCAAGTGGACGAGAGAATTGTGGAAGGTTTATAAATATATATATATATATATATATATATATATATATATATATATATATATATATATATATATATATATATATATATATATATATATATATATATATATTTACTAGATTTCAAAGCCCGCCCATCTTGTAATTTTACATTTTAATTAAATCATGTACGAATATCAGTGATCTTTTTATAGTTATTTCTTATGTATTCCCGACGTGTGGACATGACTTGTATTTTTAATTTAATCATATACGGATACCAGTGATCTTTTATAGTTATTTGTTATGTATTCACCCGAGGTGCGGCCATGACTTGTATTTTTACTTTTTAATTCAATCATGTACAGATATTGGTGATCTTTTATAGTTATTTGTTATTCAATCATGACTTATAATCCCTCCCGGGCCATGACTTATAAGCTCTCCCGGGCATATAAGCCCGTCCCCGGCGGACATGTCTTATAATTATCGTTGGCATATTTTACTATAGCGAAAGAAGGGTGGTAAAAAATGGTTGAAAAGTATACATGTTGAAAGAAAGGATTGTACATAAAAAGTTTTAGATTTACTTGCTTTCACTTGTAGGATGTCGGCGACGGCTATTTACATACGTGAAGTCTTCATCATAAACTCATGGTTTTCAATTATCTTTTGTTATCATACCGTGCATTTCGTTTCTGGAAAAACACACACATTTGCATCTATAAAGTATTATTATCGATTAAAAAACGTAAGTTTTACTTTTCAAAATAGTAACTTTGATTAAATGAATAATCATGAAAATAGGTTTGGTGGTTGTGATATTTTTATTGATGCAGTCTTGTAATTATCATCACAATCTTCCCATAAAACACATCTTATCTTTAGGCCATTGTTATAAATAAACAACATACTTTGTAAAACAAATAAGTATACGCTAAAAGTATTCATTTTGAATTTTGTATTTTGCAGTTCATATTCAATTAGACTTCTTGGTCTATTGTCCATGGTAACTTGTTTTACCTTCTTGTAATTAAACTACTTTGGCCAATCATTTTTATTAGCCGTTCATTGTCTTAAAATTTGATTGTAAATTCTATTAACAAATAAACGACGTACAAAAAAAATTAGCTTATGCAATATAAGAAAATTCAAAGAAGCTTATAAGCCCACAAATAAGCTTAAACAAATACACCTTACACATGTATCTAAAAAAACATGTTAACCTGTGATAAATTTAAAAATGGGAAGCAAAATATAAGAATCTGAAAACAAATAAACAAAATATAATAAAAAGAATGCCTCACATGGAATTAGGAAAAAATTTTAATAACAAAGATGGAATTCGTGGATGCAGCCCTAAAGAAATTTATTTTTCAGCCAACGTATGGTGCAACACTCTACTTGACATTATTATCAGGGGTCTTTGGGCCTGCTTATTTTAAACTTCTTGCACACTTGAGTTGCATGTTTAAGATGATCATTTACTCAAAGTTAAGTAGACAAACATTTTCATTGTGAAATAGTTCAGCTTATCACACTCCCAAAGCATCTTTTTTATTTCATATTTCATTTTCCTTAGCTCGTCCATTCCTTTCAAGCGCCCTTAGATTCGTTACGTTGTTCGAGTGAACTCGTTGGCTCAACGCTCTATTTGATCGGAACCCGGTTCGTCGAGAACCTTAAATTTTATACCCTATATGGCACATGAGTTGCGTATCCTTCTTCTTCAACTCCACTTGTCATATCACCACTTCCACACTCCATGCCAATATCTTTCTCTGCACCACCATTTACAATAGTCTCAACATCAGAGAACTGAAACTTTTGTGGGGTGTTGAAATTCAGAAATTTCTCAGTTTTTACGGCATCTAGAGCATTAACGATAAATAAATTTATTATTTTTGATTACCTCTTTCAACTTTCTTCTAAGCCATAGCATATTGTGCTTCATCCCAGGGTCATTTTCTTTGTGTGCACGCTCTTGACATCTTTTGAAGAAGTGAGGACGAATTGTGTCCCATTCCTTGCTAAAAGCTAATAGCCTTCTCCAGTCACCAGGATTGGGTCGGGTTTGTCAACCATGAAAACCTCAATTAATTTGTCACATATTCGGATCAGCACTTGGATAAGCTTGTTCATTAGTTGATCCCTGATCTAGCTTCAATTGTAAACTTACATATCTTTCGGACGCCAACTTACAACCTGTAATGATTACAAAGCCATGTGATCATTATTGTAATAATAGTTACTCATCAAAGACTTATATAATGCGTTAAATGAATAATTAATTCTATAAGGCAATTGCTTCTCTAAACCTCAGGCATTGTTTAGCATTGCCTTTATCAGGTGATAATTGAGTTTCCAAGTGCTAATCAACTTGAGCTTATGGCTTACATTTCATAATCCTTAAACTTACTCTTGCCGCAACCAATAGGATACCAAACACTCTATAATTTGAAATACCCAAACAAGGAGATGAATTAACCTCTTATAGGAGGAACACCAAGAAATATAAATGGTTACCTTGATCTATTCAAGTTCTACCTCAAACTGTAGTGAAAGCAAGCTGCCAATCTTCATGTATACACCAAATCAAGGTGACAGTCCCCTATATTACAGTTCTTGTCTATAAGATGCTATATCAGATAAAGTTATTACCTCCTAAAAGATAATAGAAGTGCATGCATATTGAGAACTGCAACAAACTAATAAATGACCGTATATGAAGAAAAAGCGTACTTTTAACTCTACGTTCTTGAAAAGATGTACTTCAGTGTGGTGGCACGTCCTCGTTGTACTTCAGTGTGGTGGCTGTTTTTAATTGATAAACACCCTAATTGTATTCAACACATATTTGCATCTAGTATTTGATACACCAATTAGATAATAATATTTAAATAGTAAGGGAAGATTAGAGGCACATACTGTTGATAGCACTTTTGACTTCATCCTTTGTCTGTATATATATATCAAGAAATATGTTAAATAAAAACAGCATAAACATGTTAGATTACATAAATAATAGTTCATTTAACATATAAATAATTATTAATCACTGTTATATTGCTAAGAGCACGGACTAATAGAAACGTGTTCTTTAAAGTTATCACTTATTCGAGGGACCCTTTATCTGTCAAGCCAGATGTCATATGTAATCAGCACTTAATATAAATTAAAAAGAAACAGCACCTAAGAGTATATCTAATGCATAAAACCTCCTAAATCATTAAAAAAAGATCGTCATTGACTCATTGAGATAATTGAAATTATGTAATAATATTTTACATACTAAATGTTTATAAGTAGTTGAAAATTCTAGACAGTGTGTTCCGGTCAAACCCCTTGTTGCCTGTAGAATATCACATGTTTTGACATGTTACACAACCTGCTCGATTACATCTAAAACTTCACTGATATACTGTGGCTTAACACCAAACAAAAACTTATTGGATTTTGAATCAAAATAAAACCCATGTATCTGTGTATAGATGACATGGGTTGAGTTTTAACCTCAACTGAGTAAAACCAACTATTTGTAGGTTACTTAGGTTGAAAGTTGAAAGTATCGCAAAGTCTAATCTTAAAAAGTTTCGAGAATAAATGAATAATAACCATTTGCTTGAGAGAAAGGCAAACCTCGATAGTAAGGACCAAAAAATCCTAGCTTATCTGACCCATTCTGGTTGAGACGGTTAACAAACCTTAAATTTGTTCATTTTCTAACTGATCACTTATATATTAATGTCTTGACTACGGTTACAAAAGCAATTTAAATCTCCAAATAAAAGGTTTTAGAATGTTATTCTCTAAAAAACAGACTTTTGGCAACTTCAAATCTGTTTGACCAGTAGAAGGCGCCTCATTAGACCTAAGTAAATGGGTCAATATACGTATGTATATAGTAACATAATTTATTTTAGAGGTATTCCAAACACAGTTTGCAATAAGATGATCGTCAGCATTACGACTTCCACACAGTAAATTAAGATGAGCTGCAACACATACAAAAAAGGCATTATATACAGATAAACGCGTAAATTCCAAACCAAAATTGTTCCTCAACAGGAGATGAATAAAACATACAAACGGTGTTGGTTTCTAGATGCTGAGTAACAGTATTCACTGCCTAAGAAAAAGGCATTCCATTCATTAGCGACCCATCTGAGACAAAAAAAATGGGACAAATACAATGTAAGAACCTGAACATTGAAACTGAGGCCGTAAGATACTAACTAAAAGGGAAAATGCAACATACCGAAATTTCCAACGGCAATAGAAGATGGCAGATCATCAACAACAGCTTTATCAATATCAACTGGTAAACATTTGATACAGATTGATGACCATGGCGATCGGACCCGTATTGGCATAATTCGGTTCATGTATTCTCGATTTATTTGAAACACGAAATGGGTAAACCTGATATGACATGACTTATTACAATACTTGAAAATTCAATCAAACAAAAGAAAAAGAATTTTAAGGAGTACCTGTAGCCGTGGATATGTATTTATTACCTGATTGAAGCTCCACGACTATGAGTGCAAAGTGTGCGTTCAATTTCTAGAATGTGTTGCGTTTGGCTACTATAGGGTCTCCAATATTTGTAGCTCGTTCTGTAGTTATCTGGTAGCTGTTGAGTTCTAGATCTGGTGTCCGTTCTCATAAATATAAGTGTCCTAATAATGGTTTTCAATTGTAGTGGTGGTAGACGTTGGTATCCCGGTGTAATTTGAACCTGTATCAGTTGGAAAGTTAAGAAGAATTGTTTTAGTTGTGAAGCACGTTAGCCTCCTGTCATGAAACTCATTTTTTTACAGAAATGATATAGGAAACGATCGTACCGTTAATATGCAGCAACGCATTCTCTGCTGATGCAAACTACGGTTGCACAGGCTCAAACTTGATAGACTGAAACTTCAACACACGGAAATAAATGCCATTGTTTTAATAGTAAAACAAACAAATTATGTACCTCATGCTAAAAGCAATAGAGATGGAAGAAAAATAGGAAGTTAGAGAAACTTACCACACATCTCCGTTTTACATAATACTTTCGTCAAATATATACTACGTACAAAACTTCGATCCTCACTATAACTACAACCACATCCGCACTTGGTTTTGCAGCAAGTCTGCATAAACATATAGATTAAGTGACCACATGGTATGTATTTATCTAAAACTTTACAAAACGGATAACTAAAATTCCACCACCACTATTTGTTATTGCATAGCATGTAATTATCAGATTTTAAGATCATCATAAACAATTTGACCAACGCTTCGATTTTACCTTCAGCTTATGGGTGTTTGGATTAACATATTTAGAACAGTATAAGGGTGTTTGGTTTAGACTAAGCAGAAAATATATAATCTCCTTAAGCCTAGGAATGTTTGGATTAGCCTATATAGAACAACATAAGTTATTTCAAAAGGCATACGTTAAGATCCATTGCAGCTACAGTTATTAGCAGCATTTGAAGATTTACTGTGTGTGTGTGTGCGCGTGCGCGAATAGATAATTACAGCATTTCAGAATTCAAAGTGTGTGGTGTGTGCATGTACGTGGGCGACAATAGCAATTCAGAGCTGGCGTGTGTGTGTGTATGAATGCATAATGAAAATGATAGCAACAAATAAGAGTATATGTGTGCGGTGCTCTATTCCAGAAATCTACTGATAATAAGATCAGCTCGCTGTGCAGACATAAAACGATGATAACAGCATCTCAGTGTGTGTGTTGTGTGTGTGAATGCATACATTAAGCCATTATCGACAATGTTTAAGAACGTGTGAGTGTATAACTGTAGACATAAAGTAATAACAATAACATTTAGCACTAACCTTGCGTGATTTCAGAAATAGACCCACCACTGGGAATGAACGTACTCAAGCAAAAATAACAGCAATTTGCAGTATGTACACTCTCGCAAATACATTAAAAAATCACAGCTGAATAACTCCAATCAACCAAATGCTTTCGATATTTTGTATTGCATCAAATCATAATCAAACTAAATATCGATGGTTCGGTTTGTATCAAAATCAGACTTGTTTCTATTGAAGTCGCGGGTTTTGGTAGAATGTGTGACAACAATAGAGCCTGCAGTAGTGTCTGTGTTTGTGCAATTACCTAATTAATGTTGTAGTATGTGTAGGTTTTGGTGTCAGGCAACTGTAATCATGTGGTTAAAAGCTATAAATTAGTGAAAGAACCATAGCAATGTCTTGCACACGTATATAGAAACCAATAATTTCACTTGCCTTGGAGCACATATTGTATTTGACCATTGTATACATGCAGATAGAACACTTTTGTCGTCCGTCATCGAAAAATGATGATCTGATCTGGCTTTCGTTTAGTTAAGCTCACATAGAAATCCAAAAGTAACTCTCTACCAGAAAGAAAATATCCATATGAGAACCAACTATTGAATCTAAATATTTGTTTGTAAGTATGTTAAATCAAGAGATACATCACCACTAATGATGCCATCATCTTTGGTATCTGAAACCTTCTTGAATAGAGAATCAATCATCTCCACTTTCAGGGACTGAGTTCTTAGTGATGCTCTGTACCGGGAAATTAAAGGATTATGCCTTGAGCTAACCACTTGCAAACCATTACAATATGAATTTAACAAACTACTAAAAAAATTCACCAAATTCTTTATATGAGAACCAAAAAGAGAGCAATAATTTACCAGATCAATAGACGGGACATCAGATGGGCCAGGAGAAACATAAGATACATCCATACCAAGAATAATTGTGGGTTCTTTCGATACAACAGGAATCAAATGTGAATGCTCAATTGCGAGCATCGAATTCAACCCTCCATGCTTGTAGCCGATAAACCTTCAACCTTTGAGAGGACATGAGAATAATAGGCTAAATTTTGTAACTGAGGAACCTGTTGTTCGATAGCTTGTAACCGGAATATAGAATGAAATTTGTGTTAACAGTTTGGTTGTCCAACAGGTCAACACGGATACTAAACCCTACCAACGTGGATATCGGCGTGTGTGTGAGTTAAAATATACAAAATCCAAGCAATGTAATTACCTCCATAGCTTAATTAGTTAGATGAACAAATTTCATCTTAATCCATGCTATGGTGTAAAAGCTATCAGATCAGATAAAAAAGAACATATCAAAACATATGATATAGCCAAAACATTAACCGTAAAGAAGAAAATACAACTAAAAATATTCCAAATTATTTTAAAGGTTAAGTAACCTTTGGTGCATCTAGTGTTTCAGTATATGAACTTTAGCGACCGAAGATAACAACAGAAGAAACTAATTAGTAAGTCAAGATGATAATGAGCATATACTAACTAAACAGATAATCATAATGCAAAACGATGCCAGTTTCAGAAGATTTAAGAGAATCGGTGTCTTTTTTTGCAATTGCATATCCTCTACACAAACAACCTTAGTAGGGACTATTACTCCTCTTTCATATACAAAGCAATAAGGTGCCTGATACAAAAGACATTACAAATTTATATGTGGCATTTTTTTTGAACAATATATGTGGCATTGAATCATGGTATCACTAACAAATAATCAAAATTCAAATATCAAAAACCAGCTCCTTATTGAACAACACGTTTAGCAACTCAGGTGTGCATAATTATTTCATAGAAAACATAAAACCAAAACTTAAAATTGATCCAATAAATCGCACAAATATATGATTTTTTTACCTTGGGTTAACGGAAAGCAATCGTCTAAATTTATTCATTTTGGTGTCCTCGTAATGTATTCATAAAACTTGTAAACCTACAAAACAAATGAAAACTGAGAATCAGCATGGTGAAAAAATTGTTTTTAGGGGATACGGGATTAGGGTTAGGGTTTTGAGGAAATGGTCGATATATGACATTAGTTTTATTTACGTATTGAGGTGGTATCATAAGATAGCATGTCATTATTGTTTTCAAATGTCTATTACAAAATCTTGTTTGGTCCATTGGTTGACACGTTTGTGTGTGGATGCCAAGACCCAGGTTCGAATCCAGCTTCATGAATTTTTGGAAAAATTTAAATTCGGATTTAATGAATTCAAAAAATTCTGCCTACGTGGCACTGTGATGACATGGCGGCTATAAGAATTACTGGGCAATGAGGTGGCATTAATGACGTCATATGCCTCCTGTTATATATAATGTATATATATATATATATATATATATATATATATATATATATATATATATATATATATATATATATATATATATATATATATATATATATATATAT
>LBNU01011593.1:25577-47165 GCA_014162995.1 Artemisia annua | reverse complement strand
TGAATTGTTCATATTGTTGTACAAGAAGATCTATTTTATTATCTTTGACTTTACTATTACCTTGGTGAATTATTAATAAAGAATTCCAAATTTCTTTTGCGGTATTACACATAAAAATTCTTTCATATTGTTTACGTGGTAACGCATTATAAATAACCATTTTAGCCTCATTATTTTTAGAAAGTTTATTTTTCAAATCATCGCTTTGTTTTTCATAAGAAACAAGTTCATCCTTTTTAGCTTCCGAATTATATTGTAAAGGAAGAAAATCACCATTAGTAATAACATGCCAAAGATCTAGATCCTTTGATTTCACATAAGTTTCGAATCGATTTTTCCAATATAAAAATCCATCACTTTCAAATAGTGGTGGTCTTTGCATAGATTGCCCTTCTAAATATTTTTCCGATTTCATAGATCGATTCAAGTTTTAAAATACAATATATTTTAAAAATCTTGTTTGACGTGGCTCTTGATACCAATTGTGGAAAACTCGAAGGGGGGTTGAATAGTTTTACGTCCGTTTTAAAATTAATAAAAACAAGTTTGTTTTAAAAACTTCGATTCTAGTTTATGTGATTTCAAGACTTGTACTATATGAACAAATATATATTACTAACTAACTAAGCTAATATAGTGTAAGTAAATAAGTAATGAAAGGAAAGAGTTAGAAAGATCAAACCACAACACAAGGATTTATAGTGGTTCGGCTACAAGGTCACCTTCCTTGTTCCTACTCCACTCCCTGAGTCACCTACTCGAGAGTTTTCTTCACTATGTCAACAAACTCCCTTGTGGCGGAGAAACCTTACACAACTTTCGCTTACACCGGCTTAACGACACAAAGCTAGATGTCGGGTTCTAATCCTAGCTAGAACCAATCTCACAACACACCACAACTTCTTCACAACTTGAGCACATCACGACTTCGTCACTGCTTCACACCACTACACAACTTCTTCTCCCTACACAACTTCTACTTCTCCTAAACTACTTATTACAAGCACAATACAACTATACAAATAATGTACATAATATACACAACTACACTACAATACTTCTTGAACTTTTGTTGTTGAGGAGTATTCTTCTTTTGCACTTTGGATGAGGATGGATCTGAAGGGATTGAATCACTTGAAACAAGGATTAGTAATCTAATGATCAAAGGGTTTTGGAAGGTGTTTAGAGAGATTTAGATCTGAAAATTTTCGTGCAAAAGGTGAGGATAAATACCAGATTTAAGGTGGTATTTATAGGGGAAAAATTCTGACAAAATCTGACACAGGAGCGTGCCGGTCCCCTTAATTCATGGCCGGTCCCCTTAAAATTAAGGGGACCGCCCCTTATAATTAAGGGGGCCGCCCATCTGTAACGGCCAGATTATTTGTCTTTTAGTGGGGAAAGTTTATTTGGTGAAAAACTAACTGATTTTGGTTAAAAATTTGAATTCATATATTTAGTATGATTAAAACATTTTTCTTTATTACCAAAATTGTTTTTCAAAAATAGTTTATATAATTAAATAAACTTTATGATAATTAATTAAATACCCCTTTGATTATGAGATGTATTAAGCACTTGTTTATTCATACCTTAAGTGATTAAGTTGGATGTAGTGATATAAACTAACTTAATACTTGTTTACGTAGTAATCTTACGTTTAATGATTTTACATTTTGTGATCGTCAAAACGTAGAGATATCGAAAAATATAAATAACGTTTTTATGCATTATTTATGTCAACAAAAACTTTATTATTGAGGTATTTATTATCACACGAGTCATTTGGTACTCCAACAACTTTTTAAAATGTGTACAAAAATAGGCGAATTCGAATTAAGTGGTCCACCAGATGACATGATGGTTGAACCTATGAAAGATAAACTTAGAAAATATTTGGGTTGCTGCCGCATTGAACCTATGCTTTAACATTAGCGGGGTGGAACTACTTATCGAGAAGATTTCTATTGATTTGGGTTTGCATGAAGAAAACATTCACTATGCAATGAATGCAAAAGCTTATTTTAACAAATGGTTTAAAGATTTATTTGATATTTATTTTAATAAATATTGTTCAATAAATCTTCCAATGGGTTCAGATCCTTCATCGTCCTCTACGAATACGAAGTTTAACTTATTTCAAACTATAAGACAAGAAAGTGTTAAACAGGCTAGGAGTGACCAAACCAGTACTATCGGATTTGCGAGATATACCGAAACCGATTAGATAAGCACTGTGGGACAAGAAGAATTTGAAAACTTTGATGTTTTGTCTTGGTGGAAAGGAAGGCAATCTCAATTTCCCGTTCTAGCCATCATGGATCAAGATTTACTAAGCGTACAAGCTACTACGGTAGCTTCGAAATCCGTTTTTTCTCTTAGTGGACGGGTATTAACGATTCGAAGACCAAGACTCACATCGGCATCTTTGGAGATGTGTATTTGCTTAAAGGATCACTTAGATGCAAAAGAACGTATACAACACATTTCTAATCATGAAGCCAATTACCGAACAACAATTACTTGATATCGAGTTACAAGAGGGTTATAGAATCTCACTTTCCAATGAAGAAATTGCTCTAGATGACCAAGCTAGGCCCGGATTCGGAGACTCCGGATAAGACCTCACTATCAAATGTATTAGCTTTCCGATGAATAAATCGCTCAATGTATTAGCTTTGTGTTTCGAGTAGTTTATGTTTGATGTATTATGAGTTTATTTAAGGGTTAATGGCATGTAATAGCAACGTACTTTCCAATTTGTTCCATTATCAGTTACGAACCCAAATAATACAACAATACGCATCCAACTTTCAAATTTTGTTTCATTATCATACGTTTTGTTTGCACCGTTAGTCCTTTTGACTAACAACCGTTTGTAATTAACTCAAAAATATGTTTTTGTTACGTTTTCACATGTTTCAATCTGTTTTTAAATGTTTTCGCCCGTTTTCGTTATGTTTTTTGTTTGCACCATAGTCCTTTTGACTAACGACTGTTTGTAATTAACTCAAAAATATGTTTTTCTTACATTTTCATACGTTTTCACATATTTTTATACGTTTTCATCCGTTTTTATTAGGGGTGGCAATCGAGTCGTGTTTGTGTTGACCTATTCAGGTTTGCGGGTTGGCGGGTTGAAATAACTTTTACCCAAACACGACCCATTATTAATCGTGTCAAGAAGCTCAACCCTAACCCAGACCTGCATAACATGCGTAACCCATTTGTGACCCGTTTAACCTATATAAGTAAATATGTCAAGCATTGAATAAGGTTGGTGGTTTGTTGATATAACTAGTTTATATACAAAAATGATATATGGATCTAAAATAGGATAGAAAAAACATACAAATAACTATGCGTCAATTTCAATATATAATATCTGAGTTATAATCATAATTCACTAAGATTAAGTACATAAGAAAATACATTTAATCTATATCCAACCTTAAACCAAGTTATACATTTTATTTTTAGAGGCTTATATACTTAAACGGTTTCACTTTTTTACCTGTTTAACAGTTACTCAACCCAAACATGACCCATTTATTAAACGGGTTAGACGGGTTGACCTGTTTTTGATCCAAACCTATTTACCCTCAACCTAAACCTGTTTAACTTCGTGTCGTTTATCGTGTCGTGTCGAGAATAGCCAACAATAGTTTTTATACGTTTTCATAAAAACGGAAGAAAACGTCTAACAAACAAAAACGTAAGAAAACAGGAAAAAACGTATAAAAACAGATAGAAACGTATGAAAATATTTAAAAATGTAAGAAAACATGACGTAAGAAAAACATTTTTTGAGTTAATTATAAACAGTCGTTAGTCAAAGGGACTAACGGCGCAAACAAAAACGTAAAGAAAACGGGCGAAACATATAAAAACGGATAGAAAAGTACGAAAACGTATGAAAGCGTAAGAAATACATATTTTTGAGTTAATTACAAATGGTCGTTAGTGAAACAAAATTTTAAAGTTGGATATATATATATATATATATTTACTATTATTTTGGGTGTATATGATAATGGAACGAATGGGAGAGTAAATTGCTATTACATGTCATTAACCTTTTATTTAATAAAAGTTGAAGTTTATTGACTTTATTATGTATAAAACGCGAACAGCAAAAAAGACCAAAAACCCGAGCAAAAAAAACGAAAACGAAAATCCCACCCGACCTGAACCGGTTTTTGGTAATAACCGGTTTGACCGGGTTTGACCAAAAAATCGGGTCGGTTCGTACCCCGAACTGATCAGGCCAAAAAAAACCGAAGAGATAATGCAAAGAAAATAGAAAGAGAATGCAAAAGAATGAGTGAGCTGGGTAATCAATCCCTTACAACCCCGTCCAATTTACTCTATAATGATTCATTACCCATTACGGACTAATCAATCCCTTACCACCCACTAATCAAATATATTTAATAAATACCTTACCCATTCCTCACCCCCTTAAGAAACGTGTATATATGCTACCTCATGCACTCCTAAGAAACGTGTTTCTCATTTCAACTTAAGTCAAAAAATCAAAGGAAGGTACTGAGAGATAAAAAAAATATATATAAACGCGTTGCCGTACATGCATGGAGTCTCGTTCTTATCTTATAAACGCGCCTATAAACTAGATACGGGATCAAATTGTACTAGTATATATGCTACCTCATGCAAAATTCAAAACCAAACTAACAAATTCATTACAATGAAGAAAAATGGCTTGGTTGAAAAAAAGAAGAAAAATGGAGACTCTCGAACAAGTGAGCAACCGATGACCACCACTCACCGTCGTCATCGACCACTTATTGACCCGATGGTTCTCATCATCCTCATACTACCCATCCTTGTCCTGCTCTTCATATTTTTCCTGTCATATGTTCCCAAATCCATCAAACCAACTTCCTTTAAATCCACCTATAATTCATTTTATCTTTTCCTCGTACTCCTTGTTAATCTCTTTTGCGTTTTGAATCACGAGGACAACGTATCCCCTACTGATAAGATGTTCGAAAGTTATCAGGATCAAGATGATATGGGTGTTAACGATCCTCGAACTAGTAAATTTGAGCGACCGGCCACCAACACGCACCGTCGCCATCAACCACTCATTGACCCGATGGTTCTCATCATCCTCATACTACCCATCCTTGTCCTGCTCTTCTTATATTTCCTGTCATATGTTCCCAAATCCATCAAACCAACTTCCTTTAAATCCACCTTTAATTCATTTTATCTTTTCCTGGTACTCCTTGCTAGTCTTTTTCAAGTTTTAAATCACGAGGACAACAAATCCCCTACTAACAAGGTGGTCGAAAATCATGAGGCAGGTGATTATTTGAAAAATCCTTTGTTAATTTAAGATATCTATACATTAATAATTTTGAAGTAACAAATGTACGTATGTAGTTTTACTGAATTATGTCTCCTTTTTATATTGCAGTAAATAGTGCTAGTAGCAGCACTTCATCGAAAACCTCAAAACTACCACCACGCCCACCACAGCAACCAGAAGCTCAACACTATGACCGGAATAGTCATAGTAGCCACACCGCACAGTCATCATGCAGTTCTATGAGCAGCAGCTCAGAGTCATCGTGTACACTAGAACCACCACCGCCGCTACCTTTTGCTATGCCGCCGATGAGATATGAACATTATGGCGATTTTGTTAGGCTAAGGAGCTATAATAGTACTAGTAATACTTCTAGTTCATCGGACATTCAACCCATGAGCCAACCATCAACTTCTATGGACGGTGGAGATTCTTTTTGTTCTAGCCATGATATCAACGCAAAAGCTGACAATTTCATTGCTAAGGAAAAAGATAAACGGAATAGAGAACAAGAAAAAAAAGTTAAGAAAAAAGGTGGGCAAAAAAATAAAGGTGTGGTCAATAAGCCTAAAGTAAACGAGAAGTGAATTTGTTATTGGACACTCTTTTTTGCATGCTTGTAAGTAGTTGTACAAAACCCACATTTTATGTGTTCCTAGTTGAAGTGTATCAATCAATAAATTGAGTTGAAACGTGTTCAAATAACAACAAGTTGCCATGTGTCCAGTTTTAACCAACTTTTGAATAATAGATTTTGGGCCAAAATTTATTACTAGAATTTCCTTTATATTGTATCTTTCACTTTCATTTTAATTCATTCATGATTTGTAAACTTTCTCTCTTCCACAAAACAATTCATAATTCCATAACAAATCCTTTGATCATATCTTTCGAGTTCATTTTCTTATTCTATATGAGTTCCTAAGTTGATCAGTTAAACTACATTTCCAGTTGGATTTCTAGTTTATCATATATCAAATTGTATCAAGCGTTATCTTGGCACTCTTTATATTCCGATCATCTTCTCCGACGTAATTCCGGCAAGTTGTTATTTTTCGGCGAAATTAGTCACCACTAATTTCAACTGTACTTTTTACATCTGGTTACTGTCAATCATCTGTATGATAACAAGATTAGCCCATAGTGGTTAAATCCTCTAAATCTTGAACAAGCTGATCAAAAGCATTTGGATTGAGTATCAAGAATTGATCGATACTATTCCATTTGTTGATGAGTAATAGTGTTATCAATGCAATGGTGAACACAAGAACAAACTCTTCTGTCCTTATTCCATCTATGGAAACATTACAGCAGTCCATTAATGACCTAACACAAGCCATGCTTGGAATGGGGGAAGAAATGAATGGTTTCTTGGTAAGTCAAAATGCCTTATCAAATGAGGTTAACAGACTCAAGAATGGGGAAGGCACTAGCAACAATGGTGGAAGTCAAAACAATGGGAGTGGTGGTTTTTAGAACAATAAAAATGTGAGAGGCTTCCCTAGATTGAATGGGGAAGATGTTAAAGGTTGGGTGTATAGGTGTAAACAATTTTTCAATATTGATGGGCTTGATAACAGAGACACGATTGAATTGGTATCCATGCATGTCTATGACAAAGCCTTAGTGTTGCATCAGCAATTTTGCAATAGATTTGGTGAAGATTGCCCTTGGGAAGTGTATGAAAAGGAGGTGTTGAGAAGGTTTGGGTCAGTCTTCGATGATCCAATAATGAAGTTGGAAAAGTTGAAACAAGGTGGTTTCGTGAAGGAGTATCAAGAAAGGTTTGAATAATTGTTGAATAGGGTGGATTTGAGTGAGAAACATGCTATCAGTTTGTTCTTGGGGGATTGAAGAATGAAATCAGTTTGCAGATAAGAATGTTTACATTGGAACCTCTGACTGATGTGTTTTACATTGAAAAAATGCAAGAATAGACATTGGTGGCTTTGAAATCCAGGTATACTCCTTTATTACCTACTCATGTTTCTAAGATTACCACAAATAATACTTTTGGAAGTAGAAGTAATACTGTGAATGCTAGACCAAATTTTGTATTGGCTTTACCAAGTAACAAACGAGTTAATCTAAACATCAATTATAACCAAAATAGGAGATTAACACAGAGAGAATATGAAGAAAAGAGGGCTAATAATNTAGTGATTAGTGATGGTGAATGTGAGGAAGAATGTATGGAGGATATGGAAACAGTGGTGGATGTTGGTGGTGAGGTAGTAGAAACTGAGGGGTGTATGCAGTTTGATGAAGTAACTCCACCACATATATCACTTAAGGCTTTAACGGGTATTAACATTTTCCAAACTATGAGAGTTAAGGGTGGTGTTGGGAAACAAAAAGTACAGATATTGGTAGACTCTGGGAGTACACACAATTTCATGGATTTGTAGACTCCTAAAAGATTGGGGTATAGAATAAAAAGTACATGTCCTTTGCAAGTGACTGTGGCTAATGGTCAGGATATGGTTCGTACTTTTATGTGTTACAAGTTGGCTTTGAATGTTGGAAATATGGTCTTTGAAATTGATGCTATGTTACTGCCTTTGGGAGCTTGTGAAATGGTATTGAAAGTCTAGTGGTTATCCAGTTTGGGTACTATCTATTGGAATTTTGCAAATTTGACCATGGCCTTTACTTACAAACAAAAGAGGGTGGTGTTGAGAGGTACTCCACATGCTTCTCTACAATGGATGAATGGACAAAAAGTAGCTAGCAGTTCACTGATGATGTGTGTCTATTCACCAAGTTTGCTTTAAATGGAGTCTAAAGTGGTGGAAGAGGGTCAAATGCAGGAAGTGGTCATTCAATTTGAAGATGTTTTTGTTGTACCTACTGCATTACCACCAAAAAAGAGCTCATGATCATTAAATACAGCTTGTGCCAAACATCCCACCGATAAATGTGAGACCCTATAGATACCATCTTGCCCAAAAGGATGCAATTGAGCAGATGGTGAATGAATTGTTGGACTCAGGAATGATTAGACATAGCCAAAGCCCCTTCTCTTCTCCCATTGTGATGGTCAAAAAGAAGGATAGTAGTTAGAGAATGTGTGTTGATTATAGACAGCTCAATAAGGCCACTATAAAATACAAATTCCCAATATCTATGATAGAGGAACTAATTGATGAACTTCATGGGGCAACAATGTTTTCTAAGTTGGATTTAACGTCTGGATATCACCAAATTAGAATGAAGGAGTATGGTATTGAGAAAACTGCTTTTTACAACTCATGATGGCCATTATGAATTCCTGGTAATGCCATTTGGTTTGACTAATGCACCACCAGCTTTTTAGTCATTGATCAATACAGTCTTCAAACCATTTTTTATGACGTTTGTATTAGTGTTCTTTGATGACATCCTCATTTACAGCAGGAGTATGGAGGAACACATGAATCATTTGAGTTCAATGTTACAAGTGATGAGACAGAACACTTTATTTGCAAAATAATCCAAGTGCTCTTTTGTTGGGGAAAAAGTTGAGTATCTGGGACATATTATATCTACACAAGGTGTGGCTACAGATGCAACTAAGATTCAGGCAATTAAGGATTGGCCAGTGCCCATAAATGGGAAACAGTTAAGGGGAATTCTTGGGTTAAAGGTTACTATAGAAGGTTTATTAAGCAATGTGCCATCATTAGTAAGTTTTTGACTAATTTGTTAAAGAAAAATGTTTTCAAATGGACTGATAAAGCCCAAACAGCCTTTGAAAAACTTCAACAAGCCATGATGTCATCACCAGTTTTAGCTTTGCCTGATTTCAATAAGGAATTTGTGGTTGAAACTGATGCATATGGGACTGGAATTGGAGCAGTATTACAACAATAGGTTCATCCTATTGCCTATTTGAGTAAGTCCTTATCTGAGAAACATCAAGTACTATCAACATATGAAAAGGTGTTTCTTGCAGTTATTCTAGCTTTGGAGAAATGGAAAGGGTATTTGCTTGACAGACACTTCAAAATCAAAACTGACCATTTTAGCTTGACGTATTTGCTAAATCAGAGGTTAACAACCCCTTTTGAAATGAAATGGTTATCTAAATTGTTGGAGTATGACTATGAAATTGAATATAAGAAAGGCTGTGATAATAGTGTTGTTGATGTTTTATCTTTGGTGGACAATCAAGTTGAGTTGGCTAGTCTTGTGGCTATAAGTGTTGCAAGTGATTTGTTAGATAAGATCAAGGAAAGTTGGAATGCATATCCCGAGTTGATAAAGCTAGTTCAAAAGTTACAAACCATTCGTAATGGAATTGGGAAGTATACATGGGTAAACCAACAATTAAGAAGGAAGGACAAGTTAATGGTGGGAAATGATGAAGAATTAAGGAAGCAAAATTTTCATCACTTCCATTCTGAACTAGTTGGAGGGCATTTAGGGGTACAAGTAACATTGAAGAATCTAAGTGTAGTGGTATATTGGAAAAAGATCGAAGATTAGTCAAACAATGGGTGAGAGAATTTGACATATGTCAAAGGCAAAAATCAGGTTTAAGTTCTTATCCTGGTTTGTTGCAGCCCTTGCGTATCCCATAAAGAGTTTGGACTAATGTATCTATGGATTTTGTTGAAGGCTTGCCAAGCTCTCAAGGGAAGACAGTAGTGTTTATGGTGGTTGACAGAATCAATAAGTATGCACATTTCATGGCATTGAAACACCCTTTAACTACTAGCCAAGTTACTCAAGTCTTTTTGGAGAATGTGTACAAATTGCATGCTCTGCTGAAACCATTGTGTGTGACAGAGATGAAGTGTTTCTCACTCAGTTTTGGCAATCATTGTTCAAAATATTGAAGATCAAGTTGCAGATGTCTAATGCATACCACCCACAATCTGATGGCCAAATAGAGGTAGTGAACGGATGCTTAAAGTGCTTTTTGAGGTGCATGACTGGTGAAACGCCTAAAGAGCGGACTCAGTGGTTGTCCTTAGCTGAATGCTGGCATAACACCAATGTCTATACCTCTATTAACACTACACCATTTGAGATTGTATACAGCCAAACATGTTACACCTAAAACCAAATGAAAATGCCATTGGAATAGTTTGACTTATACTTTTATGAGTCGGGAGACTCGGATGATTGGCTAGTTAACGGATGATAAGTTGAAGTCAACCCGATAGTCAAACTATAAGAAAAGAAAGTACAAGGAACTAAGGTTTTCAAGTGTTAAATGCTATAGAAATTATCATATGGCCAAATTATAAGCAAATGGTCTTGAGGGACCAAAAGTGTCAATTGGTAACATAACTTTAGTATGAAGAAAGTATTATCTAGAAAATCTTAAGCTTTTAGATTCCTGGATATTATCCTTGTTTATTTGTGTGTATGTTGTGTCAACCGAAGAGAGAAAGGAGGGAAGAACAATACATTCTTGATGATCAATTGAAAGTAGTTTAGCGCTCCAATTCAAGAGATAAAACCCTAGTAATGATCTTATGCAAGTAAGTATTTGAATTAATGATTAATTAAAGAATTAAGAAGTTAGGGTTCATGAACCCTAATTTGGGAATTGGGTAAAAGATGGTTTTAAGCTAGCTAATTAAAGAAGTTATAGTGATTATGGAATAAGTTTTATTGAATTCAAGTTACTAAATTTATGGGTTAATTATCATATGATCATTGTATAATTATATGATGATCTGGAGTGTTAAGAGCTGAGCTAATGGTTGTATTTAACCATTGTTATAGTAGTCAAATTAAGTGTTATGTTTATGGTAATTTGACTTAGATGCAAGTAAAGAATGATAATGATGAATGATGTTGATGGTGAAATAATGAATGGTAACTTAGCTTGGAGCTAAGGTTCTTTTGGAAGTGCTATGCTTGGATTATGGTATAAGATTTGGAAGCACGGGTTACAAGGTTCATATGCATATAGAAGCTTAGTACTAGATACTCAGCTCGAAGTCAAAGTTGTTCCCTGAGAGTCTTAAATGGGTTAAATGTTTGTAATGTCAAGTCTTTCTAATGGTTTAAGAGTCATTTTACAGGTCCTAAAGCATGTTAAAGAGTATGTTTAAGTTGTGCATGCAAACGGGTTAAAACGGGTATTTGGCACAACACCCGTCACTTTGTAAAGCATGTTTCCGTGGGTTGCTATGACCAAGTTTACGAATATATTTGATGCTTATACTCTCTTAATGATTCTGGAAGTTTTGGTGTTATGGCATGTTATAGAAGTCGTTTTCCAGAATATTGGTCAAAAGTGCACAAAAGTGTTACGCAAAAAAAGGAGTGTTTAGGACAAGGTCCATTTTAACTCATTTGGGTCAAACGGGTCAAGAATTTTGAGAAACAATGTTTATGGTATACTTTTAGTTAATGTGTTTTACGTATGTTAAATATAAGCCTAAAGTGTTGATTTTATGTTTAAAGGTGTTTCAGGTCATTTTGAGTTAATAGTGCGTAAAAGGGGTCCTTTAGTGCACAAGAGGGGTAATAGTGCACACGAATGGTCCTTTAGTGCCCAAGAGGGGTCCTTAGTGCACAAGAAGGTAGTAGTGCACATGAGGAGGTCCTTAGTGCACAAGAGGGTAATAGTGCTCATACAAGGATTCTTTAGTGCACAAAAGGGGTTTGAGTTTTTGGTCATTTTCTTTATTTTGTATAAAATTAATCGTGGCTCATTGAATGTCGTGCCACCCGCCATTTTAATGGTAATTGAGTCTATTTTAATTTAAAAATAGTCTTAAGGGCTGGTTTGCAATAGATTATTGTCAGTTCGTTAAAGAGTAACTCGAGGTCAATTTTGGGTCATGTCGTTTCCTCGAAAAGTTTTAAGTTCTTAGTCAAATCGGGAACATGGCGTAACAAAACACCCCTATGCACATGCCTTACTTAGCTAGTGAAAGTATGGTAGAAGCTGTAGACGGAACATTGGCCGTAAGGGAACAAGTGATAACTATGCTCAAATTTCATCTTAAAATGGCACAAGACGGGATGAAAAATTATGCAAATAAGCGTAGGACTGATAGAAGTTTTGATGTGGGAGTGTGGGTCTATTGAAGCTGCAGCCCTATAGGCAAGTGTCTGTGAGACATAACCCTTACCATAAACTTTCAGCAAAGTATTATGGCCCTTTCCTTATTATGGCTAAAGTGGGACAAATGGCATACAAGCTATAGTTGCCTGATGATAGTTTGATACAACCAGTTTTTCATGTCTCTCAATTGAAACTGTGCAAAGGACCAGTGCAGAAAATGGGTGTGTTGCCTCACATTGGGAAAGATGGATTGATAGCTATGCATCTAGTAGCCATTTTAGATAGAAAGCTTGGGAAATTGAACAACAAGGCTGCAATTTACATTCTAGTACATTGGTCCAATGGTGATGCTGATGGGGCTACTTGGGATATGATGATGTGATGCAGAGGTTTCCTGAGTTTGCTGAGCTGGAGGAACAAGAGCAGTTGTGAAGAGTCTTCATAGTTGTTTAAGGGGAATGGATTGACACATGTTCAAATAAGAAGCTGCCACGTGCCCAGTTTTAACCAACTTTTGAATAACTGATTTTGGTGCCCAAAATCTGTTACTAGAATTTCCTTTATATTGTATCTTTCACTTTCATTTTAATTCATTCATGATTTGTAAACTTTTTCTCTTCTTTGTTTTGTAACAAACAATCCATAATTCCATAACAAATTACAAACCCCTTTGATCATATCTTTCGAGTTCATTTTCTTATTTATATGAATTCCTAATTAGTTGATCAGTTAAACTACATTTCCAGTTGGATTTCTAGTTTATCACATATCACACATTCCAAAATAACCAAGTATAATTAGATGCGTATATTCTTTTTTTTATCTAACCTTTTATTTAGATAGAAGAAGATTTGGAATTGAATTATACAAATTGAACATGTTATGTGTGTTCAGAAATAGTCACAAGATACGTCGGTTATGCCGCAAGTTGTTACACCCCGTACCCGGTTTGACCGGAATTTAAAACTTTTTGAGCGAAAACGACATGACTTTATTTGACCATTGACTAAAATCCGTTAACATATAGACCTTGAAACCATTTTTAAATGAAACTAGGCTTTATCACCTTTAAAACGGCGGGTGGTACGACTTCTAGCGACTTATCGTTTGGAAGATATGATTTTTCTAAGATTGGCCAAAAACCGAAAAACTCCAATTTATATTTGACAGAAGCATATGGCCACATGCTAAAAATATCATATGGCCATATTTAGCCCATATGCCCTTCTAAACTTTTTAAAGTCATTATATGGCCATATGCTGAAAATGTCATATGGCCATATGCTGAAAATGTCATATGGCCATATGCCGGTCATATACCTTTATACAAAATCTCTGAGGCAGCCATATGTCAATATGCTGAAATTTCGTATGGCCATATGACTGCTGCAGATTTTTATAAAGAAAACTATAAAATAGCTCTAATTCCGAAAAACCAACTTCCGAGACTTTAAAATTAACGAAACTTTCTAGAAATCATTAACATAACATAATAAACCGTTTCCATATTCATTTGACCCGTTTACAACCCAAAATGGGTATAATCACTTAATCCAAACGCTCCTTTATCTTTGACCATAAACACTTAAACATACCATTTGACCACCAATTCATTATGAGAAACTTGACATACGTTTTGACACTCGACTACACTTTACAAAACATCATAGGACCAACGGGGGTACAACAATTGATCGAGCTCGGTATTCTAACTAGCTCCTACATTTATTACCATAACCTTCTAAGCCGCACTTACAAACCTTAATTAATCCTTATTCCAAGCATTACATCTCCATCACACATAAATCTACAAAACATTGAAACACTAAAACGTAAGCTTTCGCTTAGTAAGCAACTAGATTAATACTTCAATCCACACATATATGCAGTATGAACACTTTTAACCATTTAACCCATGAACATCCAATCTCATATCCATCACCATAACAACATCGCAACTATAACATGTGAACATAATAACCTTTAACACATAACAATCATAAACATACCTTAAACTTTCCAAATGCATGATCTATCACTTGTACCTTACTTACTAAGCATACTTCTTACTAATCCAACTTACTAATCCAAGACATAAATCCTATAAACTTATTCAATAAAACATAACATGAGAATATTCATATTAACATAGTAATAATCATAGTTACTTACCTTAATCATCTAAGCTAAACTACCATATTATTATAGCACCAACAAGATCATCATCATCATCATTAGCTTCCATGGCCATAATACTAAGAACATCATCATCTTCATCAACCTTCTTCCTTGACTCCTAACTAAGGATCATCATCCTATTCATCCTTGTTTCTTGTGGGGATATGCTATAAGCTTAACCCTTGCATTANATGCATGATCTATCACTTGTACCTTACTTACTAAGCATACTTCTTACTAATCCAACTTACTAATCCAAGACATAAATCCTATAAACTTATTCAATAAAACATAACATGAGAATATTCATATTAACATAGTAATAATCATAGTTACTTACCTTAATCATCTAAGCTAAACTACCATATTATTATAGCACCAACAAGATCATCATCATCATCATTAGCTTCCATGGCCATAATACTAAGAACATCATCATCTTCATCAACCTTCTTCCTTGACTCCTAACTAAGGATCATCATCCTATTCATCCTTGTTTCTTGTGGGGATATGCTATAAGCTTAACCCTTGCATTAAGACCTTGGTTTCTTAGCTAATCCTCACCAAGCTCACTTTCCCTCCATTTCTTTCTCCTTAGAACCAACACCATCACCCACCCATACAACTCTTATCCATAAAATGAGATCATTAGAAAACTCTAGAGAAATATCTAGACTTAGTTAGGTGTGGGTTTGCCTAATTGGCAACTTAAGTCCTTTTGGTCACATTCTTGCGACTTTGGCCACATAATATATATAACTCATTTATCACTTGGTAACTTTAGTCCTTTTAATCTATTTTCATTATGTGTATGATACAACATATCACGTAACTTCCGTTGACTAACCAATCACATTAAGTCTTAGTCAATTTCATCCAGGATGGGGCCTCTTTGTACCCGAGAAACGGGTGTTACACAAGTATCTAAGTCAAATACTTGCCTTTATGGGTAACATGAAGAGAGAAAAACTTATCGTTTCAGTACATGTTTTGTATGTGAAGTCACAGTTCGTTCTTGTACTTTGAGAGATTTGTACGAACGTTTTTTACTTTTAAACCTCTTGTAAAAATTCTCAGAATTAAAAGAACATTAAACAACTTCGTTAAAATACGACATTAGCAAAGCACATGAATACATGACTAGGGTCTAAGCGTCAGCTAAGTATTCTCTTTTATTTGATTGGCGTTGTTAAGAAGCAACAAATCGATCATCTAAATCCCACTTTCCCATAGGCATGACAAACTTCATCTAACTTGGTAATTATTTACCGAATCATCAACGCTCATGATACTTAGTACAGATCATCAAGGCTGACATTCGGGGAGCTGATTGTTTGTCATAAACTCACCTGATCAGAGGACGCAAACTTAGTGTGCAACATTGATCGCTTATTGTCAGCCGTACATGATGCGGGCCCAAGTGTTGAGGAACGGCCATCATGTTTCTAGAGCACGAAGATCGCGTGACTAAAGGGGCCTCACTTAAATGGGCATAAGTTGGGCTACGGGGCTCCGTTTCAGGCCCATGACCAGTCGTTTCGAAGCTTGGAGAGAAGTCGGTTTACGGAACTTTCAAGCCCCGAATCACTTTATTTTACGTTTTATTTGCATTTTAGTGTTTTTTCGGGTTTTTTGGACTTTTGTTCTTGTAATAGCTTTCGGCCCGTTTGTTCTTTAGGGCCCATTTCGACTTTGTTTCTCTATTTAATAAGTGTATTGCCTTTGTGGCTAAGCAGCTGAATGAAATACGAAAAGTCTATTTTTGGCAGTTTTTGCTAAGAATTTCCCTTTAATCGGCATTCGTGTGAATCAACGATTATTGGTAGGATCGTTCCTGGTATTCTTGTGAATCAACAGGTCTGTTTTGTGTTATCTCATTTTAGTACTACATCAGTACATCTCTCTAAGTATTCCATGTTGGTAAACCAATTCAAAACCATTCATCGATCGATATGAAGATATCAAAGACAAGGCTGCTGGAAGACTTAAAGCAGTTCTAGTGTCCAAGCTAAAGTATCAGAAGAACAGACTTGGTTAATGTTGGTTTAATAAACGCCACTGTTATATGCAAATCACTCCTTATCCACGCCAAGATTTTGAAATTGTCCGATATGATCAAAGTTGTTGAAAAAGGAATATCGACCATTATATTTTCTCAAATAAAGGACTACAGGCCAATCTAGTGAATAGACTGTGTACGAGGGCGTGATGCATATGATCAGGCCAACTTCCGGAAGACACGAGGCAGCTGAAACATTCCATGTATTCAGCCAATCAACTGAAGACGCATATGTGATTGATGTTATAAATATCCCTACTATTTCCTAATTTTAGTGTCTGTAAGTAGAGAGCTTGTGTGTATTCTTAAGGTGTAGAACTATCTAACCATTCAAGTACCGTACTAGATTACCAGAAAGTTTTAGTTAAGATGATTATTAGCATTGAAGTAAATAGTTAAACAATCAGTCACATACAAGTTAATAAGTTGTAGATGCTCTCAAACACACCAAAATAGTAGTAAGAATTATACACATTTGAATAAATAAAAGTTGCTACCTCGAATAGTTTTAAGGATTTCTTGTTTGAAAAGAGTCAAAGATCGTCATTCTACTCACACGACCAAATAGAATGTCGTCTTTTAGCGTGCTCTATCTGTTTTATCTTGGAACAGAATGCAACAAAAAACACTATGAGCCGTACAAGATGGACAAAAGATTTACACTAATCTTGATGCGGATTTTCTTCCACGGGTGGGGCCACTTCTAGTTTTTTCTTCTCCTTGAGAACCACTTGTCTTGGCATCACTTCCACCAAGAACTGGCCTCCATTCCACACAGCAGCAGAAACTTTAAGTATTTGAAAGATAAGGTGTAATTCATATGACAAAAAGATTGGGACCGTGAGCGCCATTGTTGCAACTGTGAAGATAGCTTGTAGCAGAATGTACATAAACATACGGTTCTGGTCTCCAAAACGGCCACTTAAGCGCCACCATACATTATTTGCTTTTTGTGCCTTTTTAGATAGTCCCCTATATATCAACAAAGTTTGACGTATTAGAAACATGAAAACTAATAATCATAGGTTTGGATCATCATTTCCATTTACATATTTGTCCATGTCATTAGAGGTGACAATTTCAACCCATTAAACACAAGATTAGTTTTTAACAAAGTAACCAATATTTGGATTTATTTGGGGTGTACTTCGTCTAAAATGGGTAAAAAATTCATAATTCTGCTTGAAAGAAACTAGTCAGACGGGTCAAAGTCGCCTTTTTTCTTTCAAATGCCTAAAACCTCGTAAATAGCCTTAATTTAAAAAGCTAGATTTTCAAATGCCTAAAAAGTGTTGATGGGACGTCATACTCCTGTTCCGACCCACTTGAACCCATTCAAAAACTACCCATTTTAACTTGTTACCCATGCAGTTTGACTGACACATTGCCATTTGGGAGTGTAGAGAAATCATTGAAAGTAGCTAAAAAAGATAACCTGTAGGACGTCATGACTTCAGGATCCTTTAGCAACCGTTGTTGACGAAGGACATTCACTATGAGAAAATAAAGAACTTGCCAAAGGACATAAGCAAATAAAGGAACCGTGAATAGCCATGTGCACAGGAAAGATTTGTTTTCTATCTGGCGCCATGAATTTCCTTGCGCAATTCCCTCAGGATGCATCGCTTCAAAGAAGACCGGGTCCCACCAGCACATCGTAAAGAAAACTACACCTGAATGTAACCCAAAATAGCAACAAAAACAAAACAGCAGCTTACCGTATTAAAATGGGAAATAGACTACAAGAATGATGTATCAACCATTAATAACTTTAATCCGACTTACCTGGTAGGAGATGTATAAGGACGCTTACAAGTTTGTCAACAGAACTAAAAACTAGGCTACAACGCCAGACAATTAACGCCCATGCTAGTGGTCCCTTCAAATGTATGAATCATAAATTTGAGTCTGCTTGTAAGTCTTTAGTAATGAGATAGTAATAAGACATTATATAAGATACCTCTGCAAATGAGAAGGTAACCATGAAAAGCTTTTGACTTCTAGGAAAGAACAATAGCATGACCAGGAAGATGGTATTAGCATAGTAGCAGAAATCCTGCATCATACAAGAAATGCCTGACGTTTTACGTTTATTTTCTCCACAGAAGGATTATATAAGACCCATACTGTCACATCTTTGGTTCTTCTTATATAATATTAATAGTAATTTTTTTATTACACGGAATGAGTGATAGAGATGAACATACCAAAAGATAGTAATGCCATTTCTTATAACGATAATAGATCCATCTGAGAGGCACGAAGGTTATATAGAACAAAACATATATGTGTCGAACATCTTGTGGCCCTGAGACCAACAACAACAAGATGTTAACAAACGGTATAACGAAAAATCATTCATATGGATTAATTTCGAGAAACAAACTTAAATAGAAGATAAAGTCCATAATGTTACTCACTTGCGCCCAAGATAAAACAGAACGCCCCGTATGCAAAGACTCCCAAAAAATGAGTTACCTACAAAACCAGAACAAAAAAGCTTATACAGATAATACTTATATATTAAGCAAGCAAGATCATACAAATACACAATAAAATGAATGAAATCCACCTTCTACAATTATTGTGTAACAGCGTATAGATACAAAAACATATATGATTTTCACAATGTCACGCGGACAGAACCAGGGCGGGTCTCCGGAGATCTCGAGACAACCATGGATTGTTTAGGCGTAGAGTTAATGTTTGTAAAAAACAGTGATCTTTCCTAAATACGCCCATTCCAAAAATACTGTCTTTTTATGTTTGTTTTGCTTTTTTTGACTCACCTGATGAAGTTTTGTTCTGGTTCCGTTCATGCGTACTTATAACTCTTATCTAATCATGAGTCTCGATATATATCAAATTTAATTTATGCATGTGTATGTACCTTGGTGATGAAGCTTTCATGTTCTTCAGCACGTTTGGCGATCAATCCAGCTTGTTTCGACAATATCTCCTTTGTCTTCTCTTTCGTTTGAGCCACTTTCTACACAAAATAACAACAAAAATATGTATCAAATCGTGACAATACGAAAAGAATTTGACAAGTAAATAAATTCCGTACCTTAGATCGATCTTTGAACCTTTGTTTCACCCTTTGAAATCGACGTTGTTCAATGTATGAATTATCTTCTCCATCTTCTGTGCTCGACATTTTTTCACCATAACATATTCATGTATCTATAATGCATACACCTTTGTTTTTATGTTTTGCCGATTAATGTACGAAACTAAATAAATTGGAAAGGAATAATATTAAATAATGAACACATGTATAGACACACATAAAGGGGATCATTAGCTAGAAATTTTTATTAGGATGGATTAAATGTCAAAATTTGTTCGTGAATTTTGAACCCTTAGTTTATGTGCGATATCATAAGGAACTTTATTACATCCGTATATTTGACCGTTGACTATTTCTATTTAAGGGAATATAGCTTGTTACCAAAAAAATATATGAGAAATGAATGACTTGGAGGCTGTCATTCGGGTTGACCCGGTCGGGTTCGGGCCAACTCGGGTCGGGTCAACTCAGGTCAAGCCTCCAACAAACATACCCGAACACGACCCTGTTTAGAACTCGGGTCAACTCGAGTCAGGTCAATTTGGGTTCGGGTCAACTGGGGTCGAATCAATTGGGTCGGGTCAACTCGGGTTTGGGGTCAACCCGAGTATTTTTACATTGTAAAGTGTTAGTTTAGTCGGGTCAACTCGGTTCGGGTCGGGTCAAGGCTAAAAACATACCTAAACCCGACCTTGTTTAGAACTCGGGTCAATTCGGGTTGACCCGATTGACCCGAATATGATTTTTGACCCGAGTTAACCCGAACCCGGTCGGGTTCGGGGTCGGGTTTCATGACACCCCTACTTGGAATAGAAAGAAAGAGTTGTATTTTTCTTTTTTCTTTTTGAAGTTTTCATCAGATATGTGAAAAACTGAAAATAATTCAAAGAAACAATGCACAAGAGCACGTTTTAATCATTAAACTACGGAGAAATGATTCATAACAAGGATTTGGTAACTAACTACAAGGACTATTTTACACAAAGAGATTTTAAACTTAACCTAGGGACACTGTTCTGTAAACGCAAGTAACGAAAAGGACAATCGTTATAAATTTTGTCGGACTGTTTTTGCAACGTAAATGAATCAAAGGGACGTTTCTGTAAATTTTTATTACAAAAACAATCCCCCAAACTTAACCAGGGGATTGTTTCTGTAATGAAAAGTTAACGATATGGACTTTTTGGCAACCTTTTTGGGACTGTTTCCGCGACGCAAGTATACCGAAGGGACTGTTTTAGCAATTTTTTCCTCATTTTTACTGAACAGTAATTTCCTCCTGAAAATTGTTAATATTTAAAAATAAAATTACTTCTTTTGAATTTGGTTTTCTAGTGTATTTTGTTGTATTTAATTCGTTTGTACAATAGCATACAAGAATATGAGATGATGAATGGAACAAACTTGCATCAAGCTTGAAATAATACATCCTTGAAGTCGAAAGCAGCGTACCAACAATATTAGCCAATGTTTTCTTGTTATGATCATAATAAGGATGATACAAGATATTAGTAACTCCGCAACTAATTTAACAAAGGGACTAACAAGCACCCCCTAAATGTTTTGTTAAAGAAAAAACTATGATGATTTAATGATTTAATTGAACAATTACACAACTTAACACTCTACTGCTTTAACTCTAGCATTATTATTTCCAAGGGTAAAATCTTCCAAAAATCTAAAATCTTGTAGAAAGGATTATAAAAAAAAAAAAAATGGCGATCTTAATGATCATTATTAATAATGCGTTAATTACCTATTAGAATTTAGATATATGTAAGGCGACTTAAGGTAATCCAAACAGACATGTTTTACTCCTCTTAGATGTTTGTCTATTTTGATCCCAGTAGTTTTAACAAGTCATGCAATGTTAAAAAAAAAAAAATATATATATATATATATATATATATATATATATATATATATATATATAT
>LBNU01011593.1:0-25411 GCA_014162995.1 Artemisia annua | reverse complement strand
TATATATATATATATATATAGGGGGGCTTTATTTTCAGAACCCTGTTAAGTGCGGGAACTGCGAGAACTCCAATTTTGTATTAGAAAACATACATGTTTTATATGAACATGCATGTTTTCTATTGCATAATTGGAGTTCTCGCAGTTCCCGCACTTAACAGGGTTCTAAAAATAAAACCATTTTGCATTGATTTGTTGCACTTAACAGGTTTTTATATGAACATGTATGTTATGCATGTATGTGTATTAAGGTGTATGTAAGAAAACATACATGTTTTATATGAACATGCATGTTTTCTAATGCAAAATTAGAGTTCTCGCAGTTCATATATATATATAGTTTTAACAAGTCATGCATTTGTCCTTTTTACCCAATTCTCACTGGTATTGAATACGGTTAAAATTAGATGTTTTTATTTTTAGAAAACCTAAAACTACAAGCATTAGTTGACACACATGCATGTCACATGAGTACTTGTGCCTGAAAAAGGAAATTTAAAAAGAAGCAGAACTTGTACAATTCCTTAAATGGGTAGTTTTTGATTGACACGAGCGTGATGGTCAATATAGCATATATGAGATTTGGAAGAACTTTACAAATTATAAAAATTTGTTTAATAACTCCCTTGTATGGTTTAACGTATTTGTTACGTGTAATTTACCTTAGTTACAACCATAATAAGAGATGATGGTCAATACTTTAGTTTATTTTCCTTATTCTACACAAACATTTTCTTACATATTAAGTAATTAGTGACTGAATAATAGATTTGACATAAAGGGAATACTATTTATGAATATGTTAATAAGAATTTAATCATTTATACATGATACGTATCAACAATAAGGCTAGTGACAGTGGACCGAAGTAAATCGGTCGAGCTATCCTCACAACCGATATTAGAAATCGGTTGCCCCACTGTGGGACGTGTTTGTGAAGTCGGTCGCCGGCCAAAAAAAATGAAATTCGGTTGCCCAAACGACCCATATTTTACACACAAAATTTGTACCTTTTTTTTTCAAACAATCTCACATTCAAAAAAAAAAAAGTTACCGTTTATATATATATATATATATATATATATATATATATATATATATATATATATATATATATATATATATATATATATATATATATATATATATTTTTTAATTTTTAATTTTACCACTTTTCATCACATCAAACCCACTTTCAAACACAATTCAAACAATAAATCAAACACAAAAAATGGCTTGTAATCTTCCCCACACTGTCAAAGAAGTTCAAAACTATGTCAAAAAACAAGTCGACATAGACGACAAGGAACGAAAAATGCAATTGTCGAAGTTATAAATAAGTTTGAGCTCGCAAAGTTACGCAAACAACGACTGAGAACACGATACACAGAGTGCAAAAACATCTCTGACGACAGAAAATTTGTGATCGACCAATTTTTGTAAAATGAATTTCGCAAAGATGCTGCTGTTGTTGAAACATTGTGGGGTTGTGTGTAGAAGATAGAGAACGAAAAATCCACCAAAATCCGGTGGAGTTTTGAGGAAAATGTGGAAGCTGCTGATGCACCACAACAACAACAACAATTTGTGCAAGGTGCATCAAGTTCATCTGCACCAAGAGTTGTTGAGCAACAACAACAACAACAACAACAACCACCTCAACAACCTCATCTGGAGCACTTTCAGCTAAGTTTTGAGGAAAATGTGCAAGCTGCTGATGATGTCTGGAACTCTGAGGATGAGCGAGAGCTGAGCAGGTTGGAAGCTCAGTTAGACGAAGAGAGGTTTGCGAACTTTGATCCTTACGACGACGGTTACGACTCCAACAACTCTCAAACCTGGGATCACCCGGATTATAATTGAAGTTTAAGTTTTTAATTTAGTATTGTAATGTTTTAATTTCGTATCGTTTTGCATTTATGTTTATGTAACGTTTATGTTTTTATTAATAAAATTAAAGTTTGTGTTAAAAAATGATTTAAAAAAAAAAAAAGGTTGCAATATCGGTCACCACTGTGAAGAAAGAGGTGAATATGGGTTGAGGAGAGAGAAAACTGAGGTGGCAGCCAGAAAGATGATGCAATATGGGTTGCCACTGTCACTAGCCTAACAATAGGTTATTTGGACCTCCTAATGATAACTCCACCCTTCCTATATATATATATATATATATATATTTTCCTTCCTATTGTAAAGCTATAAAACGAAAAACATTGAACATAAAATATAAAGTTTGGCAAAAATACATAACAGAAACATATAAAAGAAAAAAAAAATATGAAACAAAAACTGATAAAAAACTGTGTTATATTATTAATAAAAGAATTAAATGATAGACTACCGGATAACACTTGTAAAAAGATGGGTAGATGGTGATAATTGTACCACCTAATTTACTTTTTTAAATTTATCGAAATACGTAACATATTTTGTTAATTGTTAATATCGCTAAAATATTTATCACTAATTTTTCATGTGATTTTACTAATATACTATTTAAGAAAAATTTCAAATGCAAAAAAGATAAAGGTAATTTAGTCAGTAATAACCGGTTAAATCAGTCATACGGAGTATTAGGCAATATGTTATAATTAATAAAGTTTGTTACATTATATTGGTCACGATTAACTAGTGACAGATATCAACCAAAATAAATGGTACGTAAAGGATCTGACAAAGAAATATTTAATATTTTGTCTATTAGCAATTTAAGTCGGGTAAATTCCATTATTTTGTTTTCCCGACCACTTCTTTTCTACCTCCCTGTCTACTGATAATATTTGATTAGATTTATGTATGAACAACAAAACTTTTTACTAAACAAATAAATCATACAGTAATAAGTACGTATTTCTGTAATGGACTTTACTTTAACTACAACAAAGCTAACTGAAGCAGACAAGGAATCTATACGATAGCGGAATTAAGGGGCATCATAAATTAAAGCCCCTCACCACCAACACATCACATAATTATATTTCTCTTTCTCTCTATCAAAAACATTCAAACACCATTCTATTCATACACCAATTCATCAATCTCTATACATTATATTTTCACAAAATGCTAACATGCATTGCTCGTTCGAAGCAACCAGACGAAACTGATGAATCTAACCTTAATCGCGCCACTACTCCCGCGAATAAACAAGCCATTAAAACTCTTACATCTCAGGTAGGTTTATACATTTTTTCGATTTATAAAGGTGTTTGTAATTATTTATCAGTTTACCTTATATTTATGATTATAACATATACAAATACACAACTTAGTATTAAGTACTTCAGAAAATACGTTCCGGTTTTCGTGTTTCATGTTTATATTAAATTAACTAGTGTTTGAATTCGCTTATTCTACATTTTATTCTACATTCATATAGTTCTCATTTATTAACTACACGTTTAAATTCATATATGTGTTACTTGTAGATCAAGGATATGGCACTTAAAGCATCAGGAATCAGTTGCAATCCTTGTACAGGACCAACAACAATGATGTCACCACAAATACATCAACAACAACATGTACAAAAAACCAACGAACAAGATGCCTCAGACTTATCAACCTCGGTGTCCGAAAGATTTCGGTCGTGGTCCTACCGACGAACCGGGAGCAAGAATTCGAGTTCAGGACGTGTTTGGGGTAAGGAAATGGAAGCAAGATTAAAAGGGATATCAATGGGTAGTGGTGACATATCAATCGGGTCGTTGTCTGCTTCTGCTAGCGGAAGAAGACCCGACCCGATTGTATTGGAGGAGGAAAATGAACCTAAGGAATGGGTTGCTCAAGTTGAACCGGGTGTGCTTATTACTTTTGTTTCTTTACCACGTGGTGGTAATGATCTTAAACGAATCCGGTTCAGGTAAATTTTTTATTATTATTATGGATTACTTTGAGTACACTCTTTACTTGATTCTATTCACATCAATTTCACACCATTATCGAATAACTTGAGTTCTTACACAGAGTTAGATTGTGACAATGACAATGAGCTCGTTATATGATTCCAGGTCGAGCTCGTTGTCATTTATTTTATGTATATTGAAAAGCAAAGAACCAATGCTTTTCTAATAGAATAATCTGTCATGTTCATCCAAATTTAAGAGGATCTGAATCCATAGTTTATATGATTGAACCTTTTAAGTTTTAACGATAATTCAGGCGATAATTAGGTTATTGGTGCTTAATGCTTTCACTATGCGAGGAACCAAAGGGGCCGATTCTTATTATAAAAGGCTTTTTAACAGCCACGAATTTTGCATGCGGGCATGAGTATGTTGATTATAGTAGATGTCCCATTAGAATCATCTTATCGTTACTATTTCAAATTAGATATGATTACACATNATAAATATAATAACAATTTAATTAATTAAGCTATCAAACAACAATTCAATATACCAACCTTCTGATTTAACCAAAAACAGATTGGTCGGAAAATGATACTATTTTTTTATTATTATTTGTTATTTTCACATATAATCCAATTGAGTGTGTTGGAAAAGCAATATCATTCATCATCCATTTTTCATGATGTTGAAAAAGAGATTGTTGGTCAAAGGTTCCACCTTATATATGGCATATGAAATTCAAAGACAATACAAAGTCATCTTTCATTACTTTGACACATAGTTTTGATAATCTTTTACCTGATTAAAATAATGCTTTAATGTATAGAAGAAAGCTGATTAGCACACTTGACACAAGGCATACGAGAAAAATTTAATCTTACAGGTAAAAGTTAAACCAATTATCGGCGCACTTATACAAAAAAAAAAAAGAAAGAAAAATGACAAAATGGTGATAAAACTATTAAAATATTATTCTTTATAATATAATGAACCGAGGTATTAAAAACCTTTAGCTCTAACTATTACTCTTTATATAAGTTGATTATGCATTCCTGATGTATTTTATAGTTCCCTGCGTTACAAAATGGTTAACAACCACGATGCATATTATAAACCCCGGTCAACATATATTAATCTTATTTGTAATAACATTTTTAATATATCCTAATTAAGATACCCAGGACTACTAAAGTTAACATTCAACTTTATCTATATTTACGGACACTAGTTCATGGTTATATTAAATAATTGATTTTATTTGCTAACCTTGTTTCGCAGATTCAGTTTTGATGTTTATTTATAAACTAATTTTCTGATTCATCACTTGATCTCATTACGGCAAAATTGATCAAGAATATGCTATAAAGAAATTAGTAATGTTTAGATGACATTAAAGTGTTATAAAAAGTAGTTGAAAGTGAAGAAACCACGTGTAACCGGGATACACATTGCAAACGCATGTTTATTGTATAGAAAGTTAAAAATAGCAAAAAAAACCGTTACAAAAACAAAATAAAAACATGCCCATTAGTTAAAAGAACTACTAAGAAATAATAATTGAGATATCAGCTAAAATAAAATGATATCATATAAATATTTTGGATTCTTTACAACCATATACCAGATTCAAGAAATATTTATGGTTGTTTTACTAATATTAATTGATTTGTGTTTCTTTTACTTCTAGCGGGGGCTTCTTTCATTGATCACCTGTTTTCGATTGTATAACACTGATTTGGGACTTATGTTATTAAAAGGAAACCAATTGTAGTATACTGGGATTTAACATACCGAACTTTCAAGATACTTTATTAACCATCAAGTTTTAATAATTAACATACCAAAGAATTAGAACAAGATAGGCTTGAAGAAATATAATCAATGAATTAAAAATTATTAACGATATAATTTTATAATATAATTATTTTTTTAAAGAGTGGTACACTACAATCATATTCATAACTATGTTGCCATTAAGATTAACCAAAGAATCTGTAAATAATTGGAGTTTTTACTCACGGAGAGTTCTAAAACATCTTATACTTGCTATATTTTAATGTATGAGTATTAAGTCTCTTTTTCGGTATCTAGGACATGCTGATTTCCTTTTTTATTTATTGAAAACTGACCTGCCTTAAACTAAAAAATCATTGGCTAAATGAAATACATTTGAGGTCTCATAAGTTAATCAATTGTCTGAAATGGCGAAACCAAAATTCCCATTTTTTGTAACCTTAAACTATAAAAGTTAAACAAACACTTAGGCAGTTTCAAGTCCAAATCATCGGAATTAGGGTCCGATAGGGGATAAATTAAATGCTGTACCATGACTTTTCTTTTTTCTTTATAAAATTGACACATCAAGAATATCTTTAATGAGCAGGTGGGAACTGCGAAAGAATAATATATACAAAGAAAAACAATTTATCTGATTGATCATTGTGTCTCCTTCGAAAGAAACCATCACTTGTTGCATATAATACTAAACAATTGCACAGAAATTTACAAGAAGAAACGTAACGATTTTATTGCAACTGAGCAATTTTAAAACAAAATTTCATACTATCAAGAGCCTCATGAACATCGAAAGTACTTTATCAGCAGCAAAAGTGACAAAACTATAGTCATGCCAAAACATATTCTCAAATTAATTAATAATTTTAAAACTTTCTCAAACATATAAATTATAAATCAATTACAAACTATTTTCAATCAAGATTCTTCATACTAAAAATCTCATTCAACACAGGGAAGATTAATAATTTTTTTATATTTTCTAGTAAATGATAACCCAATCTTGCTCTTTTCTAATCAACTAACCACACAGATTGAATATCAAAATTTTAATTCCGGCTCAATATTTACAACTCTGACGATATTAATCAACCAAAATTTTTAAACTAAATCAATATACACTACCCAGTATCACGATGCATCCCTATACCATTTGAAGCGTAGCTCTGGTATTTAAAATCTTCATTAATTATAATATACCTAAACTAATTGATTTTACTTCTTATTTATGGTAAGTGAATAACAATAGTTAACCATTGGACAGAAGGAAAAAAATTAATATAAAGTCATGTTCAATGCATACCATTTTTCAAAAAAATATTGATGCCTCAAGGGCTTTTCTTATCTAGTGAGGGTGTACATAGCGGTAGTTTTATTCCAATAGACAAACTTGATAATGATAATCTATGTGTATATCATATCTTAATTTGAAATAGTAAAACGATAAAGATAGCTATCGTATATGGACATCTACTATAATCGCTAACATATTTCCTACACCAATAATGAACATTTCATATATTCCTTTATGCCATCCCTGCATAAACGAATTTTCGATGAAGTATATAAAGACCTTTTTAGGTATCAAGGTATAGAACGGCCGGACCCTTTGGTTTGGCTTCCCTCGCACACGGTGAATTCAAGCATTAATCGAATCCCATTTCTAACAAGGTAACCTAATATAACATCGCCTGAATTATCATTAAAAACTAAAAGTGTTGCAACAACAATATATAAACTATGGATGTCAGATCCTCTTAAATTTGGTTTATGACCATGACAATTATTATCTAATAAGTTTAAAAAGACTTGGAAATCATTATGCATTTGTTCTTCAAATATACAAATCCAACGGTGAACAAAATAACTCGACATCGGTACTACTTGTATGTCTAACCATAGGGTTGTGCACCGTGAAGGAATCACTGATAGACGGCCTATGACTCATCGTCATTGTCACAAATCCAACTCTGGGGATAGAAAAAGAAAGTACTTTTCAAAGTTCAGGAATATCCGATTGTAGCGATTGAGGAGTGAATGAAAAAATTGATAAGATGAAGTTAAAAAGAATATCGAATTGAAGTGTAGAGTGGATAGACTGCAATCCAAAAGTCGAGTCCGATTCTTAATATCGGGTCGCATTATCTTGGCTAAAACGAAATAGAGGAAACCAGACCTTATTTGACTAATTGAGGACGCAATGAACTAAGAGGAATGGGTACTCAAGTTGAACCGGTGTGTTATACTTTTGTTCTTTACCAGTGGTGGATAATTTAAACGAACCGTTCAAGGTAAATTTTTTTATTATATTATGGATACTGATACACTCTTATTGATTCTATTCACATCAAGTCACACCATTATCCGAATAACTTGAGTTCTTACACAGAGTTAGATTGTGACAATGACAATGAGCTCGTTATATGATTCCAGGTCGAGCTCGTTGTCATTTATTTTATGTATATTGAAAAGCAAAGAACCAATGCTTTTCTAATAGAATAATCTGTCATGTTCATCCAAATTTAAGAGGATCTGAATCCATAGTTTATATGATTGAACCTTTTAAGTTTTAACGATAATTCAGGCGATAATTAGGTTATTGGTGCTTAATGCTTTCACTATGCGAGGAACCAAAGGGGCCGATTCTTATTATAAAAGGCTTTTTAACAGCCACGAATTTTGCATGCGGGCATGAGTATGTTGATTATAGTAGATGTCCCATTAGAATCATCTTATCGTTACTATTTCAAATTAGATATGATTACACATAGATTCATTATCAAGTTTGTCTATGGAAATAGTTCCTCACTATGAAAAGCTTGAGTCATATGGTAGATGAAGGCTTAATTAATTTTCCCTGTCAAGACTATTGTTTTCCTACCAAATTAAAAGTAATAATAGTTTAGATTTTAATGAAGATAAACCAAAGCTACAGCTTCATGCACGTGAATCATAGTTCAAATTTGATAATTAGATGTTAAACTATATTGTAAATTTGTTAATAAATGTACAATAAAAAAATTTCTCTCTAGTGAGTTTTTAAAGAATATTGTTTATGAAATATTAAGATTTTATTTTTTTTATTTTTTTGCGATTTTAAAATTAATATGTTTTGGCATGACTATAGTTTTGTCACTTTTGCTCTGAAAAGACTTTGATGTTCATGAGCCTTGAAGTTGAATTTTGTTTTGCCAGTTGCAAATTTTGTTTTCTTGTATTCTTTGCAATTGTTATATTATATGCACAAGTGATGGTTTCTTTCGAAGGAGACACAATGATCAAAATCATTGTTTTCTTTGAATTTCTCCGCACCATGCATAAAAAGTCTTGTGCAATTATAAGAAAAAGTCATTACAGATTTATTTTATCTCCTATTCCATGAGAGACTTTGAAACTCCTGTTTGGTCTTACAAATACAAAATGGGCCCATTAGCATGATTATTGAGACCAATTTATTTAGCATGATTTTTAGTTTAGCATCAGTTGCTTAAATCAGCATCCTAAGCCAAAAGGCTTATCACTTATGCATGTGATAAGATGTTAGTTTATAAACTCAAATTACAGATTCTATTCTATGGCCTAGTTATGAATGAGAAGTCACCTCTCTTTTCAATTTTATAGTTTACGTATAAAATTTGAATATTTTTCAAGCTTCTTGCTAATTCTTAATATAATTGATGTTAAAAAGACGAAGCATAAATCGTATTAAATCCTTAAAACTGTCCCCATCGTACCACGAGCATCATCATGAAAGAAGGCCCCGCTAGAAAAAAATAAAAATAAAATAAAATACTCCAATCTTTATGTGAAAAATTCCAAAATATTATACTGTAACTTATTACTCACTAGTAGTTCTTTAATTAATGGGCCCATGTTTTTTATTTTGTTTTTGTGGTATGCTTTTCTTTCTTACAAAAATGCTGTTGCCTTGTCGGACAGTGGTCTCCTTTCAACCTTTTTAACACTTTGTCACACATACATTTCTATAACTTGTCATTTTGCGATGGTCAGTATGACAAAAATGAAAAACATGTCTCGCCAGTTATATACCTGAATAGTGGTCTAATTTGANACTAGCTTATAGACCCGTGGAATCCACGGGATTTTAGAGGGTTTTGCATAAAAAAATTAAGTACGTGAATAAAGTAAGAAAGAACAATAAACGTAAACGCTATGAAATTTTTTTGTAACGAAATAATAATTTATGAATGAATGATAGTATAAAATACAATGCTTGTAAATATTTATATAATAAACGTTCATTGCCTCTTGATCTCCAATATGTTTGTCTTCAGAAGCAAATGTATGTAGTGACCATTATAACACTTCAATAAAAGGTCTATTACGTGAACACCTAATAAGTTTAAAAAATATGTAAGTAAAATCAATTTGGGATTTATAATAAGTGTAAATAAGAAAAATGTCATAAAGTAATATATATACTGTACATACCTATTGACCATTTCTTGGTCATAGTCCTTTAAGAACTTCTTTATATACCACATTTATAGTAGTTTTTGATAGGTTACCATCCGCATCTGAAACAACCTTCAAACCTTTTTTGCTTTTCACACATGAAAGAGCCACATATAGCTGCCCATAAGTGAAAACAGGACGTGGCAGATACAATTCTACTTTTGAAAGCGATTGCCCTTGGCTCTTATTGTCGTGGCGAATGACACCGAAATGCACAAACATACCGTACACCAAGGACTCGAAGACCAATCTTTAAAGCTACTCTTCTACTAAGGGGACTTTCATATAGATGTACATTTGTCTATTATTCATCTTTCATGTTTCAATTCTAGAGTATAGCTTGACAAAGTTTGCATTTGGAAAATTTCCGAAATGTTAAATTGAGTTTAATAACTGGTCATGCAATGCTTGTGAGAAATAGAGTAACAAAGTACTCTTTAGTCTCATTGATTGATATGGTATACTTAGTACATTTTAGGAAGTTGCCTTGTCGGACAGTGGTCTCCTTTCAACCTTTTTAACACTTTGTCACACATACATTTCTATAACTTGTCATTTTGCGATGGTCAGTATGACAAAAATGAAAAACATGTCTCGCCAGTTATATACGTGAATAGTGGTCTAATTTGAAGTTGATGTCTTTAAAGTTTATCTAGGATAGATATGTAACATATATAGTAAAATGAGCAGGGAAACAATACATCAAATCAAACTAAGATATAGTTAGAGTGAAGGGTTTTAACCAGGTAAATATAAAGATATTATTTTGTAAGTGCGCCGATGAATTTTTGTACTGTAGATTAATCATCTAGCTTGTGTAGTGGTGTGCTAATCAGCTTCCTTACAAAGCATTATTAATCAGGTGGTTTCAAACTTGTGTAGTGGTGCTTTGTATTGTCTTTGAATTCATATGCCTATATAGGTGGAACCTTTGACCAACAATCTCTTTTTCATCATGAAATGATGGATGTATTGCTTTTCCAACACACTCAATTGATTATTGTGAATAACTTTAATAGTATCATTTCCGACCAATATCTTACTCAATATATAGTTGTTGTTGGTAAGCTTTTATATAATGAAATTGCATGCCTATAGTATGAATATGAATGTATGATACTATAGAAAACCATTATACATATCACATGTTCACATGTGTATTATGTAAAACTAAATTCGCAATGGCCAATAAATTATAATCGCAATGTATCTCCTTGATCCATATCAATACCATTGGAGCAACGAGCTTACTTGAATAGGATCTGTCATATTCTTGAATTTTCAAGAGACAGAAACCCATGTTGGTCGATGCATCAAGACAATGTAACGAGAGCTTGATTAACCGAGCCTTATGGTTTCGCCCATGGCTCAGTAGAGGATCGTTGCCAGCTTGTCTTGAATGGGTTCTGGCATGGTTACATGGTTGTCTGACAAGCAACATTACTTTTTCTTCATACCTCGTGGAAGACGGGATTGGGTAACGTTAATTTAATACCATTCGAATGATCGGTCAAAGAGAGATTTTGGACAAGTAGGTCCTAGGTTCAATCCCAACTGGCTAAAAGGTTACTAGAGCAACAAGTACTCATTGTCTGAAGCTAAGGGGATGTTCACTAAATTAAGTGATTCTATATGAAGCTCTTAATTAGCCTCTTAAAGGAGAGGGTGTAGTTTTAATGGGTCTCTCTATTAAGAGAGAATAAGGGTTTTGGGCTCACAATTCTCTCCACTAAAAGAAAAGTATACGCCCCTTAAGTCTTTAGAGAAAGGTTAGTTGGCATCCGAAAAAATGCACGGGGTCAGAGTTTTTCTGCCGATATACACATATACATTATCATGTAAAAACAAAAAAAGATGGGGCAATGTTTCTCACAGTCAACAATAGTGGTTAGGCTTTTGTTTTTCTAATTGAATGGAATACATGATTGGCATGAGCTACATATAATATGGTCTATCTAAAGCTCTAGCTATTATGCTTTGGATTAAAATAAAATCCATAGAGATAGTGACCTGAGGCCTAATTTAGCCTNATAGTGGTCTAATTTGAAGTTGATGTCTTTAGAGTTTATCTAGGATAGATATGTAACATATATAGTACGGTTTTTGCATGTGTGTTAATGAGCAGGGAAACAATACATCAAATCAAACTAAGATATAGTTAGAGTAAAGGGTTTTAACCCGGTAAATATAAAGATATTATTTTGTAAGTGCGCCGATGAATTTTTTACTGTAGATTAATCATCTAGCTTGTGTAGTGGTGTGCTAATCAGCTTCCTTACAAAGCATTATTAATCAGGTGGTTTCAAACTTGTGTAGTGGTGCTTTGTATTGTCTTTGAATTCATATGCCTATATAGGTGGAACCTTTGACCAACAATCTCTTTTTCATCATGAAATGATGGATGTATTGCTTTTCCAACACACTCAATTGATTATTGTGAATAACTTTAATAGTATCATTTCCGACCAATATCTTACTCAATATATTGTTGTTGTTGGTAAGCTTTTATATAATGAAATTGCATGCCTAGTATGAATGTATGATACTATAGAAAACCATTATACATATCACATGTTCACATGTGTATTATGTAAAACTAAATTCGCAATGGCCAATAAATTATAATCACAATGTATCTCCTTGATCCATATCAATACCATAGGAGCAACGAGCTTACTTGAATAGGATCTGTCATATTCTTGAATTTTGAAGAGACAGAAACCCATGTTGGTCGATGCATCAAGACAATGTAACGAGAGCTTGATTAACCGAGCCTTATGGTTTCGCCCATGGCTCAGTAGAGGATCGTTGCCAGCTTGTCTTGAATGAGTTCTGGCATGGTTACATGGTTGTTTGACAAGCAACATTACTTTTTCTTCATACCTCGTGGAAGATGGGATTGGGTAATGTTAATTTAATACCATTCGGTTGATCGGTCAAAGAGTGATTTTGGACAAGTAGGTCCTAGGTTCAATCCCAACTGGCTAAAAGGTTACTAGAGCAACAAGTACTCATTGTATGAAGCTAAGGGGGTGTTCACTAAATTAAGTGATTCTATATGAAGCTCTTAATTAGCCTCTTAAAGGAGAGGGTGTAGTTTTAATGGGTCTCTTTATTAAGAGAGAATAAGGGTTTTGGGCTCACAATTCTCTCCACTAAAACAAAAGTATACGCCCCTTAAGTCTTTAGAGAAAGGTTAGTCGGCATCCGAAAAAATGCACGGGGTCAGAGTTTTTCTGCGGATATACACATATACATTATCATGTAAAAACAAAAAAAGATGGGGCAATGTTTCTCACAGTCAACAATAGTGGTTAGGCTTTTGTTTTTCTAATTGAATGGAATACATGATTGGCATGAGCTACATATAATATGGTCTATCTAAAGCTCTAGCTATTATGCTTTGGATTAAAATAAAATCCATAGAGATAGTGACCTGAGGCCTAATTTAGCCTTACTCGTGAAGGTACCTTACATGGTAGTGTTTTCATGCACACCACTACCCCCACAATAAAAGATTACTTTACAACTCATGTTTATATGTTTCTCAAAATAACCAGAAATTGTCATTACTTTTTCTAGTATGCCCCGTAGCTTTTTAAAGACAACTTTCAAAATAGTGTTCAAGTGAGTTGCACAATGGACGGTGGTGGTGGAAAGCCGGAAAAAATGAGCTATTGTTGGCGATCAGACCAAGAAAAAAAAATAAAAAAAACTGTAGTTTAGGCTCGAAATCATGTTATTGTATAAGCTGCAGTTGGGGATGATTACGTTTGAACGTCACTAGTATACAAATTGTTACTGCACATGAGAAACCAATGATATGCACATCCTCTTATACTATGAGGGTGTTTGTTTTAGCTTATTTGATGGGATTATCAACTTTATTGAAATTGTGATAAGCCCATCATTAAACTCATTCTTATGGGCTTATGAGTTTATGATTTTGAACTTGAGCTTATAGCTTATATAAGTTCATAAGCTCTTGTAGATAGGCTCATATGCCATAAAAACAAGCTTTCAAACTTTAAGCCCCTCAAATAAGCTAAGACAAATATTTACCCGTTATGTACAAGTAATAAACCCAGACACAAAAGAAACTATATGATTCTCATACTTAACACTAGTTACAAGTTATGCTTATTACCCCCGTATCCGGATTATGATTTTTTTATCTTGGGTTAACTATTTTGTAGCCGAGAGATGTTTAATAAATGGCAAGCTCAAAAATGGTGGCAAGAGAATTATGACAAAGTAATGGAACTTTACAATGTCCAGAGGTTAAACCGACAAGCGTTTCCTCTTCCAACACCTCCAAGATCTGAAGATGAGGTACCAATCTAAAGCCATGGTTAATTATGTGCGTAAATTTTTTATTCATAGTCATATGTGTTAATAATTTGGTAAATTTCTTGTTGAAACAGAGTAGTTTGAAATTTGAGTGTGTTGGAGACAGTCCAATAACACCACCTTTGAGTAGAGAAAGGCTACCTCGAACCTTACACCGCCCAATGGGAATGGGATACTCATCCTCGGATTCACTTGATCACCAAAGCTTGACAACTGCTCGATCCAACCGGGACTCATCTGGTCTAACTACTACTCCAAAACTATCAAGTATTAGTGGTGCCAAAACAGAAACATCATCAATGGATGCCTCTATAAGCAGGACCAGCTCATCACGAGAGGCAGATCGGTCAGGAGAGCTATCAATTAGTAATGTTAGTGATATTGAGAATGAATGGGTGGAACAAGATGAGCCAGGTGTCTACATCACTATCAAAGCGCTTCCAGGTGGTTTAAGGGAACTCAGGCGTGTTAGATTCAGGTTTGTTGACATGGCTTTAATTTCATTTAACTGCATTTGGCATCTGATATAGTGTTTTTAAATGTGTGTTGCATAAATACAATTGCCAAGCTTGAAACTATTTGATCTTTTAATTATTGACTAATTTATGTGAGAATTGGAATGCAGCCGAGAAAAATTTGGGGAGGTTCATGCGAGATTATGGTGGGAAGAGAACCGCGCCAGGATCCATAAGCAGTACTTGTGATCAATAGCAATTATATATGCATCCGAAGATTTCAACAAAGTGTTGAATGCTGCTATCAGTACGCGTGGATTGTAAAATCAAAAGGGATATCTATACATCCTTTGATTTAAAAGAAGTTTCCCCTTTTCTTTTTGACAATATATTAAGTACATGTAGAAAGCCACATATGTCTTTTTATGGTGGATTGAAGTGAAAAGTTGGTTGGTATACTGTTTCTAATTTTTTTGAACTAAATTACGTTACGAAAAGCAATATAAGTGTCATCATATTACCCTACTGTTATGTGGTATTTAAGCTTGTAAACAAAGATATCAAATAAATGGGATCCAAATATATATATAAAAGTTCATATTTCATTACCAAAAGTAACTTAAATTCATATAATCATATCAAAATCTAACAAATGATACTCAAACATCCAAATTTCAATACTTAACATACTACTATATTCGAACTGCATAAATAGATCAGTATTTAAATGCACGTGTGCCTCTGTTTGCATCTGGGTCTAAAAGGATAAAATTTCTAAGCCTGCCATCAACTTTTGCCTACCACATAAATCAGCTGGCTCGAAATCTGATCTGAAGCTGAATATCTGAGAAGAATCAATCTCGCCTTCTTTGAACATATAAGATACGATTGTTCCACTATCCGCCATAGCCCTTGTATCTGCATCATACAAGCCAGCCTTGATTCGCTTATTTCCAATATCTTGATTCACATTAAAAACATATACTTTCTCCCATGATTGATCAATGTTAAGAACCCAAATCTCCCAACAGCCGTTTGGTGGCTTAAAAGCAAACCCTAACTTCCCTGAGTACTTTACTAGCTGCTTTGATGTGCCATCTTGATCACATTCAAGGGTTGGGGCAGGCGGTGTTAAGATTTTCCACGTTGCGGAATATGCATCGACTCTCAAGATATCACTATTTGTTAGTAACATGTAGATTGAACCCCTCGTGGTAATTGGTTGTGGGTCAGTTATGGAGACACCAAAAGGCAACATAACAAGATCTGGTAACGGCTTCCATACCCATTCATTTGAGTCGAAGATTTCAAAACGACGAGTACTGTATTCCATCTTATCCTTAGTTGTCAAAACACTGCAACAAGAAGTAAAAAATTTATTAGAACGAGTACCAATAAAATCGTATTTTTTACCTTCTTAGACCTCAAAAAATTTAATAACCCCCTAATGAGATCAGTAGACTATTTATTCAACAAACGCAAACATTCTTATACATATAAATATTAAAGAGAGATCGAGACTTACCGGCATTTAGGTTCAGATAATCTGACGATCTTGTAATGCAATGGATTCATGCTCCGAACAACGATTGCAACCTTTTCCGTTATATACTTTGTTTTTGGATTTGGCAATGGCAAAACCTGCTGAGTTGCGGGTTTACAAATGTGGTACAAATCCTTCATATGAAACCTAGGATTAGGACTTTGAAACACCATGATACCTTGTTCTGAACATGCTAGAACTTTAGCATTATCCGGTAAAAATTTAAGATTAAGCGTGTTTGAATCACGCGATGCTACAAACTCCTGAATGTTGATACAACCCCTTATCGTGTTTTGCAAGAGACAGCCAAGCACGATGTTGTTTATCTTCTTATAGTGATCAAGAAAATAAGAATCGTATGTGAGCTTGTCAAGATCATTGCTCGTACAACGCATGGCATCAAGAGTTTTCAATGATGATCGTAGAATAATCTCCATGATCATCTCTTCAGAAAGCTTGGAACCCATTGTTAAGATTATAATCGAGAAGATGGTTATGATATGTTAATGGGGGAGTTAAGTATTTATAGTAGTTATAACCGAATATAATACATACGTCAATTTATTTATTTATTTTTTATTGTTATCAAATAATATGGAAAGCTTACAAAATATGAACCTTAATTATATCTAACTACTAATTGCCTTGAGATGGGCTGGTTCTATTAAAATATTGTTTTTTTTGCTCCTTATTAGCCCAGTATTACTACCTACATATATTATAGCACTCAAGCCCGTTACTAAGCTATGTGTGGCAAAAAAAAAAAAAAAAAAAAAAAAAAAAAATAGAAGATGGCTGTGTTTCACAAATTTTGTTTGGGCTTTTTTCTTATTACTACTTTTCTAAACGTTGGACTAAATTTGGTAACCATAAAGATTAGGTGCTTATTGGGCCACTGGTCCATTTTAATTCGGTATTGGGTTAGTTGATGACTGCTTCGGCCGGTATTTATAAAATCTACACTCTTGAATTCTTGATTCACATGCTGTTCAAAAAAAAAAAAAATCTTGATCACATGTCACTCTTCGAGAGTTATATTTTGTTTTATGGTGAATGACGTGCTTAATTTCTAGATCTAAATCTATGTCTAATAATGAGAGGTTATGTATATCTTTTATATAATAAAAGAATTACATTATTTGAGAGTGTTTTTGCAAAACAATTTTTATTGAAAAAAAAAATTAAACCAATAAGAGAGCTCGATTTTGCCACGTAGACGAAATCGAGCAATATGATTGGTTAATATAAAGTCAAATTTAAATTGATTTTGGTCAAACTTAATAAATTTGATGGAGAAATTTGGTTAAGAAAACAATTGCATAAAAATATAAGTGTCACATTTATGAAAACAAAAACTTAAAAAAAGAGGAAGTAATTAATAAAACTTTAGTGGTTAAATTTTAAATAAATTATATAGAGCTAAGTGTAAAATTACAATTTTTCATGTTTTTTAAAAACTTTAAAAAAAAAAAAAAAAAAAATAGCCATTACACTTTATATCAGATAAAAAAAACAATATTTTACCCTATAACTTTTATTACCCTTTCCTTATACCACAAATACACTACATCTAAATAACAAAACAAATAAAACTATAAGGTAAACAACAGTTCAAATTAATCTACGGTCCTTATATACTAAAACAACAATAATACTAGACACAAATTAATAAAAAAAAAAAAATAAAATAAAATAAAATTGTGAATAAAAGTCCCGCCGCAACGCGGCGGGCATCATATTCCTTGTTTATTCCTATTTATGGTAGTTATAACCGACTATAATAGTTATATGTCAATTTTTTTATTTATTTATTCATTTATTTTTTTAGATGATATGGAAAGCTTACAAAAATATGAACCTTTTTTATTCCTATTTGTACATCTTTTATATGGTTATATTTTTAAAATCTAATTATATACTTGTGAAACAAATTATTATTATTATTATTCTTCTTATTATTATTATTATTATTATTATTATTATTATTATTTTATTTTTTATATTTTTTTACGAATGCTTGGATACTAGTTGGATTAATACTCTCATACTCTTTCAGATTTTGGTTGTTAATTTCCTTGTCTAATTAGAGGAGAGTTATATTAAACACCAAACTTTTCTTAAGACTCATCTCCATCATCCATCTAAAAAGAAATCAATAGTTGAGATTAAAAGCGTTTTAATATTTCACCCATTTTTTATAATTTAAATATCTCTTAAGCCGTTAATCGTTAAGCGAAAATAATTACACCATCGCGACGAGCATTTAATTATCTTTCTACAGACATGCACTTTGATATACTTTCGACAAAAAAATAAATAAATAAATAAAAATCATTTTTTCACGTTGTTTTTCGTGGCAAAAAAATCATATATGACATATCATATATGATATTACTTGTCATATATGATATGTAATATCATATATGACATATCACATATGATATATCATATATGATTTTTTCGGCCACGAAAAAAAACGTGAAAAAAACGAAAAAAAATTTGTCGAAAATATATCAAAATGCCTACCTATAGAAAGATAATTAAATGCTCGTCAGAACCGTATATTTTTTTTCGCTTAACGATTAACAGTTTGAAAGATATTAATATTTGAAAAAAAGGATGAAAGTGGGTTTTTTAAATTGTTGGGATTAATCTCATCCATTAGATTAAATAAAGATGGAGGGAAGATGGAGGGTGGAGATTAGTCCCTTGGTATGTAAAAAAAGTTTGGTCCTCAAATGATCTTAAATCGTCTAATTATCATATTACTCAAAAACAATAGGGTAAAATGTAAAAATGGTTCCTAAACTTCCACGGAATCGCAAAATGGGACCGAGATAAAAAGTAACGCAAAAAAGCCACTAACGTTACGAAAATGTGCAAAAAAGCCACCGAGAGCGCCTTTTTGCCAACTTCCGTTAGTTTTTCCGTTAGTCAAGGGTATTATCGCCTGAAATGACTAATATACCCCTTTAACCCAGATACAACCCTCATTGTTGCCGTCAACTCTTTACCAAATTAACCCGATTCAGATACAATTCTAATTAACCTATAGTTCCGGTTAGATTACATCGATTGTCCGTGCCTTTGAACGATACGGTAAGATAGTGCATTTTCCTATTTACTTGAACAGTGTTTTTTGATTTTTGTTTTTTTTTTAATTTATTAAAAGGTGTATTTGTTGTTAATGTTATGGACTTACAATTGTAGGTGGTCATATGGGAAATGTGAAAGTAGTAGAGGTGGATAATGAAACAGAAGAAAAGAGTGGCGGGAGTGATTCAGAGGATTTGGATTATAATCCAAATGATGATGAAGTGATTGATGATGATGATGATGATGAGCTAATTGAAGATGTTCCCGTAAGTAAGTATGATTTGCTATGAAATAAAGACTGTGAAAATCAATCAGGTATACCTGTTTTTACGAAATATTATGCACTGCTTAGAGAGTATGCCAAAGAGTTGGTTAATCCAAATCCAGGCACTACTGTTAGGATTGATGTACAGCTAGAACCAAATCCAGAGAGTTCAACAAGAACTTTTAAAAGGGTGTATGTGTGTTTGGGAGCTCTGAAACAAGGTTTCAAAGCTTGTGGCAGAGAATTCTTAGGATTAGATGGATTCTCCATGTCAGGTCCTTTTCCAGGTCAATTACTAACAGCAGTTGGGATTGATGCAAACAATGGGATTTATACAGTGGCATATGCTGTAGTTGATGTAGTAAATAAGGCAACTTGGTGTTGGTTTTTGAAACTACTAGGAGAGGATCTTGGTATAGAAACCAACTGCAAGTTCACTTTCATTTCTGATAGGCAAAAGGTGCACATTTCTATTCTATAATTAATCATGTGTTTTATGCATAATGAGAACATGTAAAGTTTTAACACCATCCATAACCTTACCTGTTCACAGAGATTGATACAAGCCGTTGCTAGTGTGTTTCCAAATGCTGAACACAGGTTTTGTGTCAAGCATATTCATGAGGAAATGAAGTCACATTTAAAAGGAGGTGTTTACAAGGACATGCTTTGGAAGGCTGCAAGAGCCACAAATGTTGTTGAATTCAACAAAGATATGGATCATCTGAAGAATAACAATGCTGCAGCTTATGATTGGTTGCTGAAGATTCTAGCTGAACAATGGAGCCGGTCACATTTTTCAGGTAATTCATTAATTGGCACTGGACAAAAGCATACTGATAATTGATCATATATTAATACATAATGTGTGATTTGTTTAACAGGCAAAGCCCTATGTGGACTACTCTTAAACAACATATGTGAGGTGTTCAATAGCCAGCTAAATGATGTCAGAGATAAATCCATCATCACTTGTCTTGAATATATCAAGGAGTACTTGATGAAGAGGATTGTGGTAGTTCAACAAATAATAGAAAAGAGTGTTGGGCAACTTACTCCTACTGTGCAAGCCATGTTTGATGCAAACAAAAAAGAAGCTACTGATTGCGTTGTTGAATGGATTGAAGCTTCATTATATAAAGTATTTGTGCCTAACGAGGATCATTGTGTTGTTAACATGGATAGGAAGGAGTGTGGTTGTAGGATGTGGGAGCTGACTGGAATACCATGTAAACTTGCTGTGNAACAACATATGTGAGGTGTTCAATAGCCAGCTAAATGATGTCAGAGATAAATCCATCATCACTTGTCTTGAATATATCAAGGAGTACTTGATGAAGAGGATTGTGGTAGTTCAACAAATAATAGAAAAGAGTGTTGGGCAACTTAATCCTACTGTGCAAGCCATGTTTGATACAAACAAAAAAGAAGCTACTGATTGCGTTGTTGAATGGATTGAAGCTTCATTATATAAAGTATTTGTGCCTAACGAGGATCATTGTGTTGTTAACATGGATAGGAAGGAGTGTGGTTGTAGGATGTGGGAGCTGACTGGAATACCATGTAAACTTGCTGTGGCTGCAATAAACTATATGAATGGGGATGGAAGAGCAGTTGGAATACCTGAAGAGTGGGTTCATGCTGCTTACAGACTAGAAACATGGGCGCGTATGTACTCATTCAAGATCAATGGTTGTTCTAGCCGAAGATACTGGCCAAGAATTGACTCTACAACAGTAATAATACCACCCATTCACAGACCTCAGGTTGACAGGCCAACTAAAAAGCAGAAGTCAGATGATGAGCACGCAGCTCCAAATTCTGCATGTGTTAGCCACTGATCTTTGAACAATATGGTTCACTTTAGTGTCTTTTGGATTCTATGTTTGTACTCTATATTTAACTTTATTGTGTTTTGAACAATGTTATATGTATGTCTTTGTTTATTCATGTTATATGTCTGTGTTTGTCTATTCATGTTATATGTATTGAGGAGTTGGGATGAAACTGTTAAAATGGGTCAATGGATAACTTAGTCATTTCTTAGAAAGAGTATTTTTAGTACAATGGGTCAAACTGAAAACCTGTGCGCACTAAATACGCCTTTACCTACCTCACACTTCCTATATACCCCCACATTAACAAATCACCCATCAAAACACGCAGTCTTAATACAAGCTCAAATTCCCCACTGACATAACCATGAACATGCCTGATATTGACCTCACAACCCTCTGTCACTCCCTTGTAGTAACATAAATTATTCTTGGCCATTACCAGATGGAGATTCTGCAAGACATAAAGAGGTCACACGATTTGGAGAACTATTCTAAAAAGATTACTGCTAGGATCGGTCGTAGAAACGAGGTTATAACTGGACTTCGAAACTATTTACGTGCAAGAAATGCAAGGGACAATACAAAGAAGCTTAGGAGACTCCAGACTATTGATAAGCGTAAGGCGAAGGCGTTGATGAGGATGGCCATGCAAATGTGTGAGAACATTCTTAACAAGATAGAGATTGCTGTGAGGGAATACCTGAGGGGTTTGGTTTATGCAGGTTAGGGTGGGTAACTTTTGTAAAATTATGGTTATGATTTAATGAATGAAATGAATCTTATGTGTTCAAATATGGTTTACTAACTTGTCAACGTACCAATTGCATTTTGACTTTCCAAAGTCAACCTACAAATGTTAAATGGGAGTGATGTATACACTCATGCCAAACAGCCCCTATCTAATAGTTTCTGCATAAGCTGTATCATTGTACCTTGTGAATGTTGAAACACAAACATAAAGATCAAAAATTGAAATACAAACATATTAGTAACATAAAGATCGAAACTTTCATTGATCATACGAGTTCACAACCATAACATGACCCAAAAGTTATCTAAACACACACTAGTTTAGTAGTTGGAACCGCTACCTTCCGCGTCACCCCTTTTCTTCCTTTTCTTCAATTCTTTTTCTCTCTTGTCCTTCATATCCTTCAGATACTTAAACGCAACTTCAAGACGGGAAATCCTCTCTCCCAAATCATCAAACATTGGTAAAACGGTATCCACAGTCTCTTCCTTCTCCTCCTCCTCCTCCAAATCACTCAAAAGCGCTTCATAGTAGCCATCTTGTTTCCTAAGATAGGTCAGAATCTCAGTTCTCAACTCCTTAGGAATTTTCCTATAAGAACCATACTCATCAATTGGTTCTGCGCCATATGCATTAAGAAATAAATCATTTAGATAATAGCTTCTTAAAACTTTGTCAAATTCCTCTTCCTCGATACCAATGTAGATACTCTTCCCTTTACCATTGTTTTCCATCGTAGGTTGTTTTGATCGTTGGGATTATGTGTGTTTCGGTGGACTGTGTGTGTGGTTTGGTGTATTTAAATAAGCGGGATAAAGATGAACTGAATAGTCCCTATGCAATCGCTTGGGTTGCCGAGTTACACAAAAAGGAGGGAAAGGTTAATCTCTTCGGATGCCACGTGTGTTTTGGCTCCAAACTTAAGTTTATAACTTTGCAAATTTGGTCATTGAAATAAGGTATGGGTAGTCAAAGGCGGGAAACGAGTGAAATGACGATAATACCCTTGACTAACGGAAGTTAGCAAAATAGCGCTCTCGGTGCCTTTTTTGCACATTTGCGTAACATTAGTCGCTTTTTTGCGTTACTTTTTGTCTCGGTCCCATTTCTGCGATTTCGTGGAAGTTTAGGGACCATTTTTGCATTTTACCCAAAACAATAAGAGATGAATAGTCTCTTACTAACGCATTTTATGCCATTATCATTGCTATTAGTAATATGAATTGTCAAGCAGGGATGAAACCAGTACACAATTTGACTAGGTGCATTTACGCAAAATTATACAAAATGAGGAACATAATTTTAGGTTTGAACCGGCTTTTCCCCCCAAACCGGTTTGGAACCGACTCAAAACCAGTTATATAGGTACCAGTTTTTTGACCCCGAAAACCTATAGAAACTGGTTCGGTGTAAACCGGAACCAGTTTTTTTCGTCTTACCAAAAACCAAAACCGGTTTTGGTCAAATTTGTAACACCTGGTACTTTTCCTAAAACCCATTTCTAGCCAAACTTTTATTTTCGTACCTGAGACACTTTTAAATTTTTAATGCATGTTAAATTGGGCTTGAGAAGCGTGAGATATATTGGAAACGAGAATTTATTCCTTGATTGACTCAGCACAAACTAGAAAACTCAAATTGTATTGCATTTGCCAAATTATTTGATTTATTTTGAGTTTGAAAAAAACTCTGAAGTTTATGCTTGATTTTATTGGAAAAATTATTTCGTGAACAATGGCGCAAGTTTCGTAATTTTTCGAGTCCGTTTGCTATGTCGTTTGAGCCCCGAAGCGTTTTCGTGAGAAGTTTGATGCGTTGGCAAAGTTAGTCCCTTGAGTTTATTTTCATTTTATACCCTACACTTCTAATAATAATAAAACTACCCTATACTTTTTCATATAAATACCCACTTAATAATTATTTATTTCATAAAAACACACACACATTCTCTCTCCCTTCTCTCTCCCTTCTCTCTTCTTTCGCCGGCGACCCACACCCTCCCCACCGCCGGCCATAAATTCCGGCCACCGGAAAATATTCCGGCCACCTCTAACCTCACCACCTACTTCACCTTGTAGATCGGGACGTCCCCGACTCATCCCTGCACTCCGTTTACCCCCAATCGCCCCGTAACCATCCTCACGCGCCACCCCCGTGAACACCGAGCACCACCGCGACCACCACGACCCTCCACCACCCTTCTACCGCCGGTATAGCACCACCACTCGCCCCCTTTTCTTTATTTTCTTTTATTTTTTACAAACCCTAATTTTTATTTTAAATAAATCCGATTTTATTTATTAAATCCTTTTTATAAAAATGTTTTTATAAATGTTTTTGATATATAAATCTTGTGTGGAACCCTTTTGGTCCGTTTTGGTCGCGACTCAGTTTGACTCACCGAGTCAACCGAGTTGACTCGGTGAGGGTTTTGATATTTTTGTTTTGTTTGTTGTTTGGTGACGAAGGAAGTATGTATTCTTGGGTTTGGATTGATTTCGAGGGTCCGTTTGGTTTGGTTTCTCTCGACAGCCGAGAACCACCACCACCTAGCCATGGGTGGCGGTGGGGGGTGAGTTATTCTATTGTTGTTGTTATTGTTTTGGTTGTTTGGATTTAGATTAGGAGGTGTTTGGATTGATTTGGTTCGGATTTGGATTGTTTGGTTGAGCCGAGAAGGGTAGGGCTCGGGTTGGAATGGATGTGGACTTGGGATGTTGTTGATGTTGTTGTCGTTGATGTTATTGTTGTTGTGAGTGTTGTTATTATTGTTGATGTGATTATTTCGGGATTGGTTATTAGTCTCGGGTTATTATTATTATTATTATTATTATTATTATTATTATTATTATTATTATTATTATTATTATTATTATTATTATTATTATTATTATTATTATTATTATTATTTAGTTGAAATGGTAAATAAATAAAACGGTTAATAAAACTAAGAAACCTAAAATACATTTGACATAGTTAAGAGGATTTGGAT